>JAARMF010000795.1:49090-64691 GCA_022844705.1 Toxascaris leonina | reverse complement strand
GAATATCCGAACGATGCCAATTTGGAAAACAACCGTCATCTACGATGGACCCTTCCCCCACAAAGCGATAGTTATGTTCATTGCAAAAGTTGGAAGGGGTCGCAAGAAGTGCAATGAAATGTTGTGGGCTTTCCTCACAGCACAAGGATCGAGCTATTCCAACGCAACCACGTTAAATCGAGCAGCTGAACGCACTAATAAATAGGTACAGCAATGAACGGCTGTTAGACGCTCAAGTGCAGCTAATTAAATGAGCCAATAGATGAAAGCCGATGATTGTGTCGACGTCATAAAAGAGCGAGAGAAATAATTGGCGTGTCCATGAGAATGAATTATGAGGAAGCGCCCGTTTCTGCATATTGAAATTGAATTTATTGGATTGATAAACAAAAGCGTGGCTATCAAAGCTTCAAGCCATGCTTCGATAGTCAGCGATTATGACAAAGCATAGTCATGGCTTCACTGACGGAAGTTCGATTAGGCAAGGGAAGGGAAAATAAGGAAGTGTCGCGTTCTCGCACATGACACCGTTTGTTGCATCTCTTCCGATGCACGTACACCGCAATAACTCATCGGTATTATTACATAATGAAGATACGAAAGAACTTTCGCTGATGAAACAGTGTGATTTCTATATGCGATTTTCAAATGAGATATGCGAACTAAGCTTTCAGATTTCACTCGCCAGTGAATCGCACCATTTGAATTCTAGAATGTTACCTGTGCTATGATTTTATGATAATCGCAATGTTCCGTATGGTTAGCAAGTCGACTGAACTCAGTCATGTGGAAACCGTTCTTCGTCCACTGGATATACTCTTCGACGCTGATATTGCCTCTTATTTCGTGGAGATTTGCAAAGCGGCCAGGATATAAGTCAAGGATCATTGCCATATCCCTTGAAATTGCTACAGCTTCCAAATGACATCTTGGAACTGTATATAAGGATGTAATACGCATAAAAACTCAAACATTGTCTAGTGGAATGGTAGTAGAATATATATCGATGCGGGCAATTCCATACACTCCACTGCTAGAAGTAAGGTTTTCTATTTCGTATCTCGCATAGATGATGGAGGCATTACTCGCCCATCTGTTTGTCTCTGTATGTACTTCAATCACGAGAGCACTTTTTAAATCTCAATAATGTTAGAGTCTTCTTCCAAAAATTCTCCCCATAGCCTTCGACCAAACTCGTGGTTTTATGTCCCTCGATTCTTTCTGCAGTGTTAGAAACCTGAAAGTTGAAATCAAGCGCCGGTGGGAAGGAACTTTTTCTTCTGGCCAAAAACACTTAGTCCTCGAAATCAATAGTTGGCTACTAAAATGCTTCTGAGTGCGGAACGTACGGGAATGTGCATGATGGTCCTATCACTTGGTTCGGTTGGTCTTAGAATTGAATCGATCATTGCTGAATTTTGCTGCGAGAATTTTAGGACAAAAAATGATGAGAATCGTGTCGTAGAGGATGATCGTTCTTTTTGTCGGTCTTTTCTAATCACGTACAGGGGAAGAGGAGGGGAAGAGGGACGTGACTTCTGATTCCACCGCAAAGGCCTGCCATACTACAACTCATATCGCCACCATATTTGAGAAAACAAACTGTGAGGTAAATGCCTGTGAGGGTACTTTTTTCAAGGTTTCAGATTATTTTTGCACATTGTCTTCAAATGTAACTTTAAGCATAACGTCTCATATTAAACTACTGAGCGAAAAACTCTCACAGCTGGTACGACAGATAATAAATCTTGCATTGATATAACGTTAAGCGACTGCCCATTTGTCACGATTATCTACAAACCCAGGACGAAGAACAGTTAAAGATTACGGCAGAATTCCAAACACATTTGCTTCTCAGGTGGCACTACAGCAGCTCGAAGTCTTCGAGTCAAGAACAACTGAAATTGCCTTTTTTCGACCAAGTGAGCTTGATTATGAGATGTATTTCTTCTCTCAGAATCGTTCTTCAGCCTTTAACTGCAGTATCACGATCATAGAAGATAACTTCTTGGTTTGCAATTTTTCAGAATCAACAACCATGAAGGTAGAAAACTGACCTGTCTAAACAGGATCGATAATTTTGACCACCCATATATCCAAGAACACAGAAAATAACGACAGCTGTGTAAAGTGAAGTAAGTAAATTACATAACGACAACAAAATGCAGTCTTTTTTGCAGTTATTTTTCATTGGATTATACGAAGCGAATGCGATCAATCCTGCAAAAACGATGCAAACTTTGCTAAGACACATCACAAAGGCATACTGAACGCATCAGCGCACCTACGCGCATCTTTCAGCACGCTAAGATATGCTGAATAATATTCCATAAATCATTTCAAACAAACTTCCTGTTTGTGCATAGCACGTGGCTGTTTACTTAACTGGCAAACATAAGAACCACCACCATTTTTTACAACGTTAAACTAAACGATATTCAGGCAAGAAGTCTTCCACACAGGTATAGTTGCGTCAGTTGCAGGTGTTGCAATTAACAAATACTTTAANTATCACGATCATAGAAGATAACTTCTTGGTTTGCAATTTTTCAGAATCAACAACCATGAAGGTAGAAAACTGACCTGTCTAAACAGGATCGATAATTTTGACCACCCATATATCCAAGAACACAGAAAATAACGACAGCTGTGTAAAGTGAAGTAAGTAAATTACATAACGACAACAAAATGCAGTCTTTTTTGCAGTTATTTTTCATTGGATTATACGAAGCGAATGCGATCAATCCTGCAAAAACGATGCAAACTTTGCTAAGACACATCACAAAGGCATACTGAACGCATCAGCGCACCTACGCGCATCTTTCAGCACGCTAAGATATGCTGAATAATATTCCATAAATCATTTCAAACAAACTTCCTGTTTGTGCATAGCACGTGGCTGTTTACTTAACTGGCAAACATAAGAACCACCACCATTTTTTACAACGTTAAACTAAACGATATTCAGGCAAGAAGTCTTCCACACAGGTATAGTTGCGTCAGTTGCAGGTGTTGCAATTAACAAATACTTTAATATAACACATATAAGTTCTCTTTTCCATGAGAAACTTGGCATGAAACGACGAAGTACACTACCATTATATATCCATTTTTAGCGTGGTCGGCCCGGAGATAAAACATTGATTGGGATAATGGAATGTCCTCCCGATCGATACGTGACAATCTCATATCATCTGCCTCCTTACAATTATCTTAGACCCTGCGTCTCACCTTTACTTCTACTTCACGGCCTTTGCTCATCACGACTGAACAGTGGTTCGCCTATTATATTTTCAACCACCAGGCTCGAAAGTTTGAGGGAAGCTATCTGATGAGACCCACGCACACCTACGTATAAAACGTTAAAGCTCAAAACAGAAGGCAACTCGGTGAAAAATACTGTGCAATTTGACAACGATTTCTAGTGCACATATAAGCAACAGCAATACTTTCCTCAACCTCAGGTAGTTTATTTCAGTATCGTCGAAGAGATCTGTACGAAACGCATGCAGCACAAATCCCCTTCCTTGATCAG
The DNA here is from genome assembly GCA_022844705.1 of Toxascaris leonina. Lineage (NCBI taxonomy): Eukaryota > Metazoa > Nematoda > Chromadorea > Rhabditida > Ascarididae > Toxascaris > Toxascaris leonina. The sequence goes on along the minus strand of JAARMF010000795.1, from coordinate 61,156 downwards.
CCTCCAACATCCGAAAATATCGTTGTTCTGACCACTGAAACTTCTGTGTTTGAGAGAGACTGTGGACTTACCACCAAATCCGAGTCCCATACTGTAAAAAATTTGCGTAGCTGCCTCAAGCCATACGTTGGGATCCAAAAGACGGCTCAGCTGAAATGGACCTCGGTGGTGGTAATACAACAAATCAGCGCTACCATTTCGCATAATTCCAAGCTTTGGTCAATATGGGATAAAAAAGCAACTAGGAAGCTGAATCAAGCCGATAACATCTTTATGAGCTTTTGCAATTGACAACGAACAAGAGGATGGGAGAGGTGAAAATACATGACTGCAACGTTGCTCGGGCAACAGAGGCCGTAAACAGCAGACCAAACGAAATTTCGAATTACGTTAAGCGAGAAAAAGATTAAATCTGAGGCGCTGAAAAGATTGGCTCATAGCAAGAGGCTTGTTTGAATTCAAAAATACAGTGTGAGCATTATTGTGCTTAAAATTGCTCATTTTGGCCATCCTGAGTCGACTTTCCCGAAAGTGAAGCGACGAATCATGTGCACAGTACAAGCAGAATTTTGCTGAAACTATTTACGTCCGGAGTCAGCATGTATCTCAGACCATCTGTAGCGCCTTCCAGCATCGCCGAGCGCACAAGGAAGATCGTTGTTACGACGTAAGGAAAGGTCGCAGTTAAATACATCACCTGCAAAAGTGAGAGGAAATCATTTGATGGATTTAACGCCCTTTTTCTTATGATAGCTGAAAGTAGCACTAAAAAGAAATACACAGCAATAGTTAACATTAGTTTTGCTGTTTCAAAACATGGCAGCTAACGTGTTCACAAGAGGTTCCGATATGTCGGAAAGCGTTTCGAGAATTTAGCACTCCTTCACTTCCAGGAAAAATTCGAACTTTGCTCTATCAGTCGGTCACTGAATTGACTGAACATCTTGTGAGCAGCTAAACTTTGACTGCCTGAAAAAATGTTTTACGAGAATTTTTGAGCGAATCTATGTTGCCAGGTCATAATAACTGCGTAATACTTTTGATGCGATGATGACCAAATATGGGTGTCATGCAAGAGCGCGTTTCATCAAATTAATTCAGGGAACGTTCTTAGGAAGGGCGAATTAGAAGAGCATGGGAGGAGGGGGAGGGTGGGAGGCGGGAGGGGGGGGGGGGGGGAGAGGCGAAGGGTCCCATCGTTTATAATCACTAGCTAAACAAACACTGAGAATCCGCACGAATTCCAGCTCTGATTCACACATCCCTTGAATCCGAATATTTCTCCCAAGACTTTTCATTGTCGCAATTTCTGAGTGAGAAAAACATATGCCTATTCGTATGCTTACTTCTAGACTAAGTGGTGCCGCACGGCATGGATATCGTGGTTTTCTGCCATCTCAAAAGATGAAAGCCATTACAGATGCATCACAGCGCGGCTGCACGTGTACACTGCTTGTATATTTGCACAAAGAATTCTTGCAAAAATTTGCAAAAAAGACGGGCATAATGAAGAGCTAAGGGCCATAACATACCTTACCACTGCTTTTAATACCACGCATCACGCAAAGGTATATTAAAAACCAGGCAAATATTAACGATACTGTAATATGGTAAACGAATCCTTCGAAATCGCCAATTGATCTGCAATGACTCAAATCTATTCGAAAATCGACGATCTGTTTGTTTAAGTGGTGTCATCGATGTGCGTTGAGAAGTTCAACTAACATTAAACGAGGCGCTGTAAATGCAAGATATGTGAGGGCACGACACTGTAATAAAACTGCCCGAAAGACACTCAAGAAGTAGAAGTTATCGCTGTAGTTCCACTGCTGATGTCATCGAACTAATGGAATGCATTAGCGAATAAGCCACTGGCTAAAGCTTCCAGGTGGATCAATAATCTTTTCATATTTGGAAGTAATTTGCTGAAGAAGCAAAAGAGTGGCAACGATAAAAAACTAATGAAAAGTTTCACACCTTACGCTACAATTATTTACTCATTCTTACTGCTGTAACAGAAAGTGTCAGTGAGTATTAATAGGCATCAATAGCAGTAAGTAATGCCGCAGAGTTTCTGCGAAGCTAGATGCAACAAACATGTTGGTACAGTAGCAACTGCTTCATGATAGTGGAAGCAATCTGTGTTGGTAAGTGGTGTCAGTGCTGATAAACAGAACAGTTGCAGCTCGAAAAAGCCATCAGAATAGTTTATAATGCTGTAGTATTAGGTATCTAGTACTGGTAGCAGGGGGTGGGTGTGTAAAAGTGCAAAATATTTCGGATATTTGTGGTAGTGATACTGAATTATGCTAATCAGAGTAGTAACGTGCAGCAGTGGTAAGTGACACTATTTAAAGTAGTAAGTAGAGCTGTTTTGTAGTACAGGCATTACTAAGTGGTAGGAAGATAAGCAGTTCTGAACGTTCTGAACGCTGTACTATGTACCGCTGGAAAAGTGGGTTATATCCGTAAGTTGTCGGATGAATAGTTCTAGTCTCAGTAAGGGATACTGCTATCAGCAGCAGTAATGGGTTCATTTCGTTGTCATTTTTGTTGCTGCAACATATCAGACCGAAATGTTTTCGAAAAACGCCTGTTTGTTGGTCGTTTTGCAAACCTATGAGACTTTAATACCTTTCCCCCCAGCATTTTTTCGTTCACTTCCCCGCTTTCGATGCCAAAATCGTCACCGGGAGATCTTGGCGCACGCTACGGAGCGTCTCATGGCGCACGTATTCGAGTCGCCGACACTTCGTCATATATGTACCTATCTACAGCTCAAAGGTTTCTAAGTTTTCTTATCGAACTGTGCAACTGACCAAGCACGGCTATTACACGTTGAGCATTATAGGAGGCTGAGGCTATGCGGGTGGTATGGTTCGAGTAGTTCGTCGCACTCCTATCTTTCAATATTTTGCGCTTGGCATCCCAAAACTTCTTGTCTAGCTTTATGCACATCCGATAGCTATAATACTCAGGGTTCTCTGCTTGGCAAAAAATGTAGATTTTCAACGCCTTCTGAAGCTGGAGTCCCACGACCGATGTTTAGACCTCGATCGAAATCTCAACTTTTCATCAGTACAAATGGAAGCTGACCACTGGATGCGTTGACACCGAGGACATGCGCATTACATGTTAACGTTGGCTAAGAAAAAGTCCGGCGCATAGTGCACGCACTAGAGATTTTTATTGTGAAAGCTCGTGACGACTCCTCTCGCTTAAAAAGGCATTTGCGTTTATACGATTTGCAAAGGACCTTGTTGTTATTTCAGCCGAAAATTGCTTCTCACTCCCCGAAGGAAACCGCACGAATAACATTAATGAAATCAACAAGACCTCTAAGTCCGTGAAGGCGACCTTTGCATTTTTGCAAGGAGGAAAACCTGCACACTGGCTGACTACTGATCTAAGCTATGAACCCTTCGAGAAGTATTTGTTGCTTTCACTATTGGCTTTATATTCTCCTCTGCCTGAGAATACCCTCTCTAATATTTACCCCGTTTCCCAATTTTACTCCAGCAGATAAAAGCCCTCTCTTTGATTCTAATGGAACCCCTGTACCTCTCATTAATTTTCCCTTGAAACGACCTGACCACGTATTAACCTCTTCAGATTAGCATAGTTATCAGTATATATCTTTCATAGAGATATGTGCTTGGTGAAAAGTTATTAGTGGTGCAAAAGCAAGTTCCCTGCGCCAAAATCCGAACAATCGTTCATTTTCACTCACTTTGGAGCGGAGTGTATGAAAAGCTATGTGTAAATGAAGAAACAACAAGGCAGGACAAGTTTTTTCAAGATTATGAAACTTGAAAATAGAAGAGGTGAAGCTTTTAAACCCACCTTTCGAATCTTCGGTAGATGGAAATTGTATGGTTTGATGGAAAATTTCACATGGGATTGTTTTCGCTAGCACAATGGGATAGAAATCTGTGGGACATCAGGTGAAGAACTTACTCGCTTGTATCGATTGCCTCTCGGTTCCAAAAGAAGCTAGTCGCAGAACTGGATGCAGCACACTCGCTCACTACTGTGCCGTTTTCTTTGGGGCATTTCTGCAAGCATCCCCTCTTAGCTTTGATGCTTTCTTGTCCATGCAATATCAGTAAGGCGTGGCGACAACCTTCTTATATCTTCATGATAAACTTTCAAATATCTGACCGCTAGATAGCGAATGATGAGACAGTAAAATCACTGAAGCCAAAGTTACAAACGCCCATACACGAAACTTACGCTCCATGGCAATCGTGTTGTGAATGAACTGAACAAATAATAGATACACCACGTGATGATGACGTTGTAGTAAAGCGCAACAAGGAAGGAGACAATAGCCGCCGAAACACCCACTCCTGAAGTTGATTGCGCACATCGTTGATCGCTTCACATAAAGCGCTTGATAATGTGCATTTCAAAAAGACGTCCGCATTACCCTTGATAGGCCGTCGATTAAGACGAAGTGGCTCGCAAAGATGATGTTTCACCAAGCAAATGCTCGGAAATAAAAGTTAGCAGACATGTGGTTTTTTCAAAAGTATGAAGGCAATGAAAAGTTGCACCTGAAGCATTCTATTTGTTCCAGATACTTGCTCTAACCGCTGCTGAAGAAAACTTCTTCGTTGGGTCATTACACTCATTTTCTATCTCTTCGATGCATTTAACAGCATAATCACGATAGCCATCATTGCCGCAAAAGTAAAGTCAACTCTTGCGACGCATTAAAAAATCAGCAGAATTCTTGAAAGTCTAGGATTACCTCCAAGATAAGGGTGTATTGCGTTCCATACACCCACTGGCCCCGTTCGCAGCCTTTGTCCAATACCCAGCTCAATAAGAAAAAGCGGCATTCCTTCGACAGCCATCATTATGACATAAGGTATAAGGAACGCTCCTGAAACGTTTTCACTGTGCCATCACATTTGGATTGAGCAACCGTTGGGAAATCACACTGGCGACTTATAATTAGTGTTCTGTGAAGCTGAACACTAAAGCTTTGAACAGACGAAAGGAGAATCACAGTACTTCTGCGCACTATAACACTGAGATACATGGTGCCGAAAACTACGTATTCATCAATGATCAGAACCGCTTACGTGAGCTACTCTCATCTTCAAAGACATCGCAACCTTTCAAACAGGGAAAGTGAAGGAACCATCGACAATTATGAAAGGGAGGAACTTTGGAAGAAGTTCGAGATCGGCGAGAACAACGGCACAACTATTAGTATCAACGGTCAATTTTGTTACATCTCTGCATTTTCAATGATTACATCACGTTCTTGTTAGATGAAAAAGCCAAGCTTCCTGCAATTCTCGATGATACACTGTACTGCCAGTTTATAAGCAGGATTCAGTGAGGTATGGAAATGCTCTTCCTTTGCAAATCACGTGGACTGCCGCAAATAAATCCTCAGACTCAGCCCTGCGTCATAACTACAACCTGCCATGGCAGCATGTTCAATCTTATTCCAAAAACGAGGTGCAACATTACGCCGTAAATTCTCCACTATACCTCCACCATTTTTCTGGCATAAATAGGGAAATCTCCAAACGTTGCCCAATCCAACAGCGTATGAGATGACGCCCATGAAGAATTGCATCTTATTATCCCAGCCGTCTCTCTTAACCTCGTTCGCCATAACCTCACGATAGTTAGTGAATGTTTCGCCATTTAGTTTATCGACTTCGCTCGAATCGCTGAAAATATGGCCTCATCATTTTCACTTATCTATTGTAGCAAAACAGACAAAAGTATTACGTGATGCCAATGCTTTGTCACTACTCGTCTTAAGAGCAGACATATGATGCCCTCGATATTTTCACAACAGTCATGACTGTCGAGCTAGTGTCATGACAATCAAGCTGCTGTAATGACGCTGTTTCGTCATAACAAGCAACACTAGGTGCGAAAACAAAGGTGTTGCAAATTGAAATCAGAGAACTGATGTTGAATTAAATGGTGCAGTTAATTCTCTAATTGAAGGAATCCACAAAATAGTGCTGAAAAATTTCATTTCATGCAATGCTTATGCGGGTGTTTTTTTCCAAAATGTACCGAGAATTCGGTTCAGCACCAATCTGCGGCATTAATCCACTTATATTCAACATTGAAAAGTGTAGGAATCTGCCAAATTGAGAGGCAGTTATATGATGGCTTTCGTAAACAATCTTTTTCTAGAAAGACAGAGATTCATGTTTCTATTAAAGACGTTTTGAATGTCGTGGAAAAGCGGAAGTCGACTAAAAAATTTCAAAATATGAATAATTTTAAAATTGATAAAAAAGTTGCTAGAAATCTACGAAAGATTCTTTCCTTGCGACTTGACTGGTCGTAAAACTATCAGATCAATTCTAAAATTCCCTTCCACACAGAAAACTTTTCCGACACTTCTAGCTGTCTCCAACTCCTTCCGAAGTTGACAGAACAATCTGCAAGCTGGCATAGCCCAAGAAATGGGTTGCTCAAATCAGATTTTGCGGCCCTGGCTTAGTGGCTCAAAGCGGACATTGTCGGGGAGATGGACAAGGCATACCAGTCGTAGATGAAAAGGTCAGAACTAAGGAGGAGAGGAATGAATGTCAACGCTGCTCGTCACAACAACAGAAACGTAAACGTGCATTTTTTTCAGAAAGTCGGAATAAGGACCCCTGCTCAATTGCAACAGATTCCTGGCTGAAGGTAACTCGTGAGCTGAACTTTGGCTCGTCGTTGTCTTCTTGCATCTGATTTGTCACGGCGGCGCGGTGGGTGGTCTCGTCGGGCACCCTAAGAAAATTTTCCTCGGAGCTCATCGGATAGCGTAGAAATGCGACCAACGTAGAACGCTCACTGATGCACCAACTATAGCAGTGTAAGTTGTGCGATAGGGAGCAGTTGTTGTGCTGAGTTTGATCCTAAAACTTTCTCGGCTAAAAGCTTTCTCTAAAATAATGTCACAACGAGGAAGGCGGCCAAAACATGATTGTGGTCACACGAACAGGGTTAGCGACGAACGTATGAGCTACAAGATGGGTAGCATCGTATTTCGAGTACCTAAACGATCGAGATGATCAAAATATAGTGTTGAGAGAGCCAGATTGCCGTCTACACTGATCGTTTTCGAGCATATATATGCCAAAAATGCCATTTTCAACTACAGAAAAATGTGACTCTCTTTCTCTTGCCGACTGGCCAAGATTTTCAATGTTTCGGAAATGGCATATTCGGCATCTGCATGCTCAAGAACCCCCGTTGCTATTGATATACGATCAGCTAGGCACCCTCTACCCTAGCGAAGGACGAAAAGGAATGGGGGAAGCAAGATCAGTTTTTTTTACTGTCAAAAGTGGCATAATCGAAATCTCTATGCTCGAAAAACTTCTTCGCGTGAAGGATGCAGGCAATCTGAACACTTTTGAAATTCTTTATTACTGATCTGTTGGGTGCCGCAAACATAATTATACCGCAAACATAAAACCATGGTTTTATTTTAGCATAGTTAAGTCTATGAATGCATTCACCAATAGTATTTTAATGGACGAAAAGCGCACATGAGGCTCATATTTTCTACTACAATAAGATGGCGCATTCAGAACTACTATCCCTCATCAAAAATCTGAGGAGAAGGGAAAAGTTAAGGGTAATGAAAGGGGTAGGGGTGTGGAATTACTATACACAAGGACTGCGCCAAACACTTGTGGCATACGGTTAGCTCGAGTAATGGCGAAAACAGGCACCACCATAATAGAATGCAGGCGAAGTTGAACATAACATTCATAGGAAACCGAAGCATGGTAATTCAGTGTATTATGAAACAGTATTTCTTTCCACAGCTATCACGCGTAACGACTCTACTATATAATCAGCTGCGCAAATCATATTCGTTTTTCCTATGTGCATTGCTGTGGCACGTTCTGCTATGAACATTTGTTTGTGAATAATGGGAAAGTGTGCCTAACTTTGTGTATTTCCCTCCCTCCCCTCCCGCTTCCCCCCTCTCTCTTATAGTAGAATTTGTAACCGCATCGAAAAGGGAAGTCAACTGCAAAAGGTATATTTTCATCCTCTTCAAACATGCTACATTTCTCTCAATAAATGGAAGAAATTCTGCTTGAGGATGCTATTATCTTCATGAATCGCATTAACAACATACTGGCGCTCCCGCATTGTGATGTAAAATTTAAAAAAAGTTACAATTGAGACAACGCACATCTCAAGTAACTTATGGATACCAATTGAAAGCCAAAAGTGATGTGGGAACACCGCTTGTAAATAGTTGAGCGCATTGCGAAGATGTTGAAATCATGAATGCAGCAAAGCGGAAGTCTGCTTTATGACTATGAAACAATAGCTTCCGCAACATGAAATAACAACGACAGCTTCAGCAAAATTAGTTCGTCACATTCCGGTTCACAAAAAAACAAACAATTTGGGATATAATGAGTCCGGCAACAGAAGTCTAATCTACGATGAAATACAAAACATTTCAAAGGTGAGAGGTGGCAAAATCCGGAGGACCAAAGTTATGAAGCACGTAGCACTATCATACATACATTCAAAGAGGTCCCAAATTGACTTGAAGATTAATGCAATCAGATCTCCCAAGATGATCCAGTTTAAATGACCGGACCGCGCTATTTACAAAATATGTGATTCAAAAGGTGTGTTAGAAATGGCTCCTAATCACGTCGGGAATCTTCCGCTTCTGTACTGCCGGTGATATTTTGAAATATTTGTCCTAGCGAAACACCTCATCGTTCTGCACCTGCAGATGCAATTCTTCGCCAATTTTTCTCCATGGCAGACAAGGAGTGACGTTTCGCGTCTTTTGCCTTTTCATATCCTTGCCAGCTACGATAATTCCTGCCATCAAGCACATAAAACAAATTTTGTTTATTGAAATGCGCTTATCCTCAATACAATAGCTGAAACGTTGATTGCACTTGCAGATAAAAGCCGTGCACTATTGAAGACGCTGTTTCATATAACGAATATCCACCGTTCGTGACTAAATAAGATAAGGTAGTGCGAAGTGAACGCTCCTAGATGAGCGGGTGGAGACATAGCCATCGCACTGCACGCACAGGTCCATCCTATGGCCGTTCGTTCTTACGACTACGGTGAAGATGCTGTTCATTACCGCAGACAATACAAGTGCTAGTATGCAGGTCAGATATTATATTCACCTGTAACATTTGAAATACACTCGATGTTTTGCATCAATTACGATTTTATACCTTTTGTGCTGTGCTGCATTGATCACATCCCTTGTTGTACTCCCATGGATTCAATAACACAATAAGCCACTCCATTGAAAACTGTTTGAGATAAACCATTCCCAAAAGATAACAGAACGAAGGAAAAGAAAGAATATAAAATACAAATTAAAGGTGAGGGTAAAAGATTTGCGAGCGACTGACATCCAAGTCGGTTTATGAGGAATCGGTTGGAAAGCAATGCGAACAAAGTCGAAGGCCAGCTAATACGCAGTAATGATGCCCAGGTGATTAATGGCCTTCTATAATAAATAAACAAGAGAAAGGGCATTCGAAAACTTTTTGGTGGATGAAAGGAGTGTCCACCGTGCTATCCGAAGCGATCAAGAGTTCGGTAACTTTACCAACGACTTGTGCTTCTACAATCCGTTAGCAGTGCGACAACATCGGCGAACGTGAATTTGTGTCAGTGCATTGAGGCGACATTTGGGCGCAGCTCTCACTCATCATTCACCCATTGTAGCCGATGACGTAATTCACCATTCAGTCGACTGCTCGACTTCGACCGGAAGCCGAAAACAGGAACGTGTGTGTTTTAGCAGATGACGATTTGCGAAGTGTACATCGCTAAAGCAGACCATGTAATGCTCTCGCGAACAAGCTTCGCACGCGAGCCAGAAGTCACGAGCCCGTCACAAGGGTTAATGGAGCGCACATAGGGCTGAAGAAGCAGTGCCAACAGCTGCTCCGATGAAGACACCTCACTCTGTAATTGTGCACGAATGATCGCCATCAGTGTAACAATCATCTAATCTTTTCTAAAGTGCCCTTCAGTAGCAATATAACCCTCGGCGATGCAGACTTAGATCGTTTTCTTAAATATGGGCCACTATAAGGAAAGAATTGGTGTTATTTCCAAAAAGTAATGTAACAATCTTTCCGAATTGGTGATGCATCTCATTAAGGTAAGAAAAGAGCAGGTAGTCATACGCAGCTTTTGCAGTTTCTGTTCTCGGAATGTTGGCATGAACTAGGAAGATTCACTCAGATGAATACGTAATGCTGCGAGTAAAAAAAATCCCATCTGTTTGCCTAGCAATTTGGCATGGACTGAAAAGCACCCTGCTATCATTTATGAGAAAACAAACAAACTAACTGTCAAAAAATGACCGCAGTACTTCAGGGAAACATATAAACTTCGTAAACGAGGAAAGCCACTGAAATCGACAACATCACTGCGTTTTGGAGTGGTTAATTGTTCGACCGGTGATCATATTCGGAAGAAGATGGACGGACCTTGCCGTTCACGTAAGGAAGGGCAAACAAAACAAAGTAACCGACTAAGGTCAGCGGTAATATTCCCGTTCAAGCCTTCAGCAGTCTCCAGTGGAAGCGTTTCGTGCGTGAGCGGAAAAGAAAAGAAAGGTTCACAGAGAAGCTCCGCTCGATGTAGGCGACGCTCATTTTCTCGCCCACAGTAAAGTGAGAACAGCCAGCATTTGCGTGTGTGCAGCTGCCGCGGAGTTAGCTGAGCAAGGGCTAGACCAGCGCTCGCAAAAAGCAACGTAAGCGAGCACTGCGGCAACTCGCACTGCCAATGCCGGTTTCAAGCTGATCACCCAGCAGCGCACCTATTCATTCATATAATCTGCGCGCCATATCGATAAAGCTCTTTTCGCGTTGTCAACTCTGTACCTTTCCTTTTGGCTGGCAGATGCGGTCCCATACTTTACTCGGCGAGATTATGTCAAAAGAAATACCACAAAATCATTTGAAGGATGAGGAAGAACTGACTTCGCAGCAACTCTCGCAGCGCTTATACGGCAACTTATTTGAGGATTCATTCGAATGAACTGCTAAACGTTGCGACTATTCAATAGAAAGCCGCTGACTACATTCTTTTTTTGCATTTTCTGTGTCGGTTTGAGATGACAGACAGGTGACCAAAGGCATTCTAACATGAACGAATGAAGTTGGATAAATTAATGTCGCAAATACACCGGTTCATGGAAATCATTTTATTCTAAGAGTGGTTGTTCTGCTATTTGAGGCACTAAGTAGTGATCCAGCAAAACACACCTCAGTCGGTCTTACATCGGAGAATCCCCCTCCTCTGATCCCCCGTAACAGGCGAATAAGAAGAGGTAAATAAAACTCGAGAATGCCATTTAATTAGCGACAAGCTAGAGAATTTGTCCCGGAAACCAACTGCACAGAATAATGTTGTCCAACAATGCCTCAAAAGTGCTTCTCATGGAAGCACACCTTGTTGAACGAATAAAATGTGGTGCATAATGACGGATGACATTAAGAACGCACTAACGCACGCCACGTTCTTTGATAAAAGCAGAAAAGCATGAAAGCAGTACTCGGCTTCATCGAAAATGCTCCTGAAAGCACTGATAACGGATCAGCGAACATAAGTCCTTTTATTTGCTAGATTTTCTGGCAAATTTGCTTGAAAAATTTTATGTTGAAACGATACCTGGAATGGTGTTGCAGTTTTCAAACATCGAAACTGTATTCCATTATAAAGTGGTATTTTTCGTCGACGATAAGGATTTTAAGTGACGGCTGCAAGCAAGGATCTGAATAACATATAAGGCTTTATAGCTGTAAATCAGTACTATCAATAGGAGGCAGCTAGTTGACGAATGCTTCAGAAATACTACAGAATAGTGCGCATTCATTACGCCGTAAAAAAATTCCTCACAGAAGTTAAAGCTCGAAAGTGAAACAAAATATGCGCCCATCCACTTGCAACTGCTCGGACATTTACGACTATTCTCAAGCAAGTTGGCATTAATGAAGTTGTCATATAAGTCTTATACGCGAAAATGGTAAGTTTCATCCTCCTCCTCCCCCCCCCCCCTAT
>JAARMF010000795.1:25627-49083 GCA_022844705.1 Toxascaris leonina | reverse complement strand
CCCCTCCCTCCCCCACCCCCCCCCCCCCCCCCCCCCTCCCACCACCACCACTCGCCCTTTACCTGCTGTTCGTAGACGGAAAAAACTTCACGTTATGGCTAACAATGATGAGGTTTGCGGAGAACGTACTTTTAATCACATCTCAAGACCTCATCAACTCAAGATCGTTTTTACTCAAACCAATAAAGTGGTAATAACTTGTTGTCGCAGTGCTCGCTTTTCAATTCATTGCTTCATACATTACAGTGGCCATCGATGCTCGTAGCTAATGAATTTTGATGTTATCTTCACTGATATATCCCTCTCGAAAACAGTTAGCAGTATCACTTCAGACGACGAACTCTGCTGAGATACACTGTGGATGGCAGTGCATAGAAGCGCTGATCAGATCGGCAAAAAAAGACGGCGAAGGATCATTTTCGAAAGCAAACGGAAGCTGCACACACCCGCAGCCTCGATCCGAACTTAAACAGCCAACCTCTGCGTTTGAGGCAAACTGCAAAGATTCAGCTTACGCGATACGCATTAGATTCATTTGCGATGAATTTCGCAGAAAGCCAATAAGCATGTTTAAACGCTCAAACGAGATCATTCGCTCTCGGGCGCTGACTTTAAACTTTTTTTGCTGAACAGCTGCTAGTTTCTTTTTTCTCAGCGACTAAAATGCTCGTGATGTAACGTTGATTACTATAAGTCGCTTGACTAATCAAAAAGTGCTTTCGAAATTGCAACCTTGAATTGGCATGCTTTCATAATCAATTCCGTCGTAAGAGCAACCCTGAAAGCATGAAATTAAGTGCTTCAAAATTGTTGATGTGTCTGTCTAACGACCACATAGCTCATAAATCGAAGCATTAACGTTTTAAAAACTATCTGCAGGCGGTGAATCGATATATCAAATTTGAATTTGAGGCAGGAACTTTTGAACAACATTTCAAGGTAACTTCATCTTCTGCCGACGGCCAGCAACACGCAGCGCTCTTCGAATGCACGGCATTTTGAAGGGCAAAGGAAAACGTATGACGAACCTTCGGCTTCCAGTCGGGTAAATAGCTGTCTTCACGAATGCTTTTTGTAATGATGAATAACTTTCAACTAATGATGCGGAATGATGTGCTAAAAAGCACATTCAACGGCATCAACTCCCCCCCCCCCTCCCCACCCCCTCCCATAAGAAAGATTGAGTCATAGGTTCCGCAAGGTAGCAAACAAACAAAGTAATAAATAGGTTGCAACAAGGAGTTGTTTGTTCGTCGGGTACCTCCCTAACCTCAAGTCACTTAGAAATGGCGGTATTGAAAAGTGTCTTTAATGAATCGCTTGTGACAACTGTTTCAGATGCTTCTCGTCTGAACCATTAAAAGCGGAGGAGATGCCACGGAAGTTTAACGCACCGAAGATTGACGAGATCACGCTGTCCAAATACATTTTTTTCTCGGAAGCAGGTGGGAATTCCCAAAAATGAAACAGAAACCAATACAGCGCTTCAACGTAAACACCTCTGTAGCAACTCTTCAGGTAAGCGCTCGATAAAAGCGCCAAACCGAAAAATTCCGTTTCTATCGCAATCACTAATACTACAAGTCGACAGCAACGACTTTTAGATCAGAGTCGCAATAAACGTGCGCAAAGAGTCACAAGCTGCTAGTGGAAAAGAAATGGGAATGTAGCTAAACGTTAACAGCGCACGCATACACGACAATGAGAGATCGGGTAACGGACTGCCCCAGTTTAGCCAACGTCGATTGTTGGCAATCATTGATCGTCCTTGCATCGCTTATTTCATTTGTGCTCGCCTGTACTACGTTCGCTGATAGTCGTCATATCAAGCTATCGAGAAAGTGCACGGTTTAATATGAAATGTGACTTCAAGTTCGAGTACTCTTGCTTAGATTTCGAGTCTGGAACTGAGGCACAGAAATCAGAAATATGCCTGAATATATCTCTTTCACTCTTCAGCGTGTCTTGAAATGGAATGAGCTCGGGTTCTCACCCTTGTTCTCCTCCTACTTATCGATGAGAATTATGACCACAGGATTCAGTAAAATCGAGTTCCCGTTAATGGTTACAGTAGCAAGACCTCTAGAAGCGAAGCATTTGATACAGTACCGACTATCTACCAAATGAAAGTCTCAACACAACGAGCAAAATCACAGTTCGGATGTCCTTCAAGTTCTTCATTTAAGTGGACTATGAGTAGGGAAACTTTATAGCTGGTGGATGCCACAGTTTCAGTTTCATGCACCTGCGTTTCGCAGAAGAAAAACAAACTTGTATGTTCCTTGGCGGCTGTAAAACACGGTGCATCAGTAATGTAGCGCGGTATGGCGCTCGCTGTGAAGGTGTCTGGTGAAGCCGAAAATTCACGGTCTTTCGAACAGCATTCTTGGGAGGGTCGTTAAAGATTCGCCCATTTCAAAAACTGCTACCACATATTTCCTTATTCTTCCTATGTTGCGACTTGTAGTTTGGAAATTTGGATAGGTGACCGTAAAACTCCGAGCAGAGTTCTTTGTAAGCTTTAAATGAGCAGAGACTAGAAGACGACAGAGACGTTAAATGACAAGAACATCACATCAAAGGCGTCATATCTCATAAAAGAAGATGTATGAATAAAACTCCAGGTTTTTTTTCTGTAACGGGTGGAGGGCACCGGTCGAACATTTCTTTATTTTTTCAGTCGGCAAGTAATTCGGGAAAAAACTCTCTGCATCAGTCATAACGTTGAAGAATTTTCGAAAGCAAATCGTTGTATCATTCAAGCAGTTTCAGCAAAAAAAAGCAAAATAAATGGAAAAGACGGAGAAATGGAAAGGGTTCGCAAAACAATTTTAGGTAAACGCCATCGTATCGTTGAAGTGCTGAAACACATTCGTAACCGATGACTAACATGACTAAAATATTATTCACTTACCGATAACGATTTGAAAAGAACAATGCAAAAATAAGAACGAAATGTCGTAAGCGAAATGAGTAGATGAGTTAGTGTGTAATTTGCACAAAATTATTGTACATAAAAGTAAGCAAATCGTAGGCAGGTGGCGCCAGCAATCGAACGTCCGTTGTATTGCCGAATCGCCCGCTTAACGCCATCTCAAACATTCCCCTTGCATTGCAGCCCCCAGAAATCGCTTCCTAGCACCCCTGAAGAGAGGAAATGCAACTCACTTCACCTCCTACTAGTTGCTCAGCGAATGAGTGCTCTTTGTCTGCCTCATCAGTTTCTCTTGCTTCTAGCTGCACTTCATAGATGTAACATATTAAACTTCAACCCCCACTTGTTATTGCTCATTGCAACATTGTCAGGCATTACTACTGAGTGACCCTCCACTCTTGCCAACTGAAGTAGTGAATATTAGATTGTTTAGCAATATTAAGTAGATTTGAACTTTGTTTAAGCATCAAAGCTAACATCTGCCACACATAACGCTAAACAGCGCACATTTCACCATATGCAAATGCTGAATTCTAACGTTTCATTTCCGTTCAAAACGCATTTACTTGCACAGATTTTTTGAAGTGGTCAAATGCAGCTGTTAACAGTAGCATTGGCAGATTTTTTGGAAAGGATTTCACCCTTCTAGCTGCTGATCCATTCTTGCAAGGTGAGAACTCGAAAACAACTGCGATGGAGAAAACAACTTTGTGAGGGTGGCCGGCTTAATATGACAACGATTAGCCGAAAATTAAATTACTATACCCTTCAACAAGCAAGTATTTCACATGTGTGCCTTTGAGTTGCGGCTTTGCCAGGAATACTAGAGGGTTGGGCGCATTTCAATCACTGAAACTTGGCTCATTTTCGCATGCCGATTTTTTGAAAGCGCACTCGAATTCACCACTCGTATAATGTATTTCAGCGGATGGCAGATTCCAATAATGGAAAACTATGTGGCACAATAATTAGCGGCAACTGCTCGGAGTTGTTCGCAGTTGGACGCCCTACTCTATGAGCGCTTTT
Organism: Toxascaris leonina; assembly: GCA_022844705.1. Classification (NCBI taxonomy): domain Eukaryota; kingdom Metazoa; phylum Nematoda; class Chromadorea; order Rhabditida; family Ascarididae; genus Toxascaris; species Toxascaris leonina. The sequence continues at coordinate 45,122 of JAARMF010000795.1, read as the reverse complement.
GTTGCAAGCGTATTTTGGATTTCGTTCATCGCGGCCCTCACAGAGTGATGCTACTTCAGATTTTGTTAAGGTGTCCATGATGCTTGTGATTGCTTATCTGCAGACAATCAAGAATGAAAGGTTTACCGACAAGACGTGAAGTCAAATGAATTCTGCGACGCTTGAGAAGCCATGTTCATCGATCGACGGTACTATTTGCATTTCGCGACAAGCGACATGCTTTCATCGCTTTTACTGCTACATCCAGCATTTACTGCCTTGTCATCATTCGATAGGGATGAATGCGTGCAATAACGTGGACACTAATTCAGTTTTATATGACCTCCTTCTGCGGAAATTTCAGCATTTTACATCTCAGAATTCGATGTAAATAATACTTAAATGTCCAATTTCACTTGATTACTTGATTGACCGGACTGTCGAACGTCGATGACGCTGCCGGTCACAATACGCTTCCATTAGGGCGCCGAGGCCCGTGGTTTTGTACTGTTGTAGCCAATAAGTGACGCCACCCCGCTGGCCAGGCGAGCAGGCCACTTATATATATGTATTATATATACATATATATTCAGTTCGGAGTTTCGGTTATTCGGAGTTTCCTTCTCCTAGCCTTTCTTCTTCCACGAAGTACCTGCAAGGCATCAGGGGCCGCGATCTTTTTCGGCGGATCGTACTCGCCGTGATGCGAAACCGTCATTGGGTAATGTGACCATTTTTTAAGTGTTGGCGCGCCACCGCCAACCCCAGTCACACCCTGATGAATTTCGCCGTCGGTTGGTTCACGCCTGGTTATTCAGCATATTCGCAGGCGACCGTCATATCTGACGGCCCTTCGCGATCCTTCCACCGCATCGAGCTGAGCGGTAGGAAACAGACCGCTCAGTAGCCGCCCAACGACACCGACTACATGAATGTCCGATTTACTACATGAAAATAGGTATCGCATTGAGGAGTTTATACTGATGAATGCAATTATCAGAGTTCGGCACCCGATGCTCTTCAGCAAACTGATGCTGTTAGTGCTAAGTGATTTCATCGAACGCCGATGAGATATACTTAAGCCACTTTATTTGTGCGACTTTGCAACACGCGAAGAACCCAACGATTCTAGGGAATAAAGGAGATACACATCTGCATTACGTCTACCTCAGTTGTTTCTTTCAATTAGTGTTTATATTCAGTGTATCCAGTCATTTGCAGCCATTTTACAATTACCTCGAATATATGTCAATAGTCGTTTCACCACGGCAATAACACTAATAAGCCGAAGCACTCATCAACAAAGCAAAAGCGAACACCACTATCGGCAGAGGTTTGAATGATTCGCAATGGGGCGCATTGGAGACGGTTAGACCACTTGTAGAGATCGCCACCTGTGTCATCAAGCGAGAACATATTTGGTCTGTCCAAATCTCTAGCACAGCCACAAGGATCCTTCATGCTAACGCCAGAAGTCACTCTCATATCGGACTTCTAACTTCTTAACTAGTGTCAACAAAAAGAAGAAAATAAGGGGAGAAACACGAAGAATTTTGATAGCTTTTCGAATAATTCACTATTTATTTCCCATATGCGGTCATCTCCACCATTATTTCATGAAACCCCTCCTATAAATGTTCTCCAATTTAGCAGATTCATCGAGAAATACAACAAATTTTCTTCCCTTATTTTCTTCTTCTTGTTGACACTGGTTAAGAAGTCAGAAGTCCGACAAAAAATAAAAGGATTAAATCCAGGGACTCCAGGTTCGTCCTTCCTTGATTCTTGAACTGAAGGAGATGCAGAAACCGTCATAAATCAAGAAACAACTGATATAAATAAATATTAGGAATGTCCTTCGCAACCCTCCGATCAAAATGAGGAAGCGCAGCCTGTGCCTTTGATTTCCCACAAATTCGTAGTTCCATGAAGCAAGAGAACAGCGTATGTCATATAGAAGGTGCCAAAAGTATCTGAGTTTTCATGTCGTTTGCTACTTCCTGGAACTCTTCTCAAGGTACCATTTCTTACATGTCAGTCGAAGATGCTAGACTGTTCGTTGAGGAAAAGAAATCGCCACTCATTAAAATAAGGCATAATCCATTACACGCTAGAGTTGTCGACAGGACTAATCCCCATTTGCACATTTTAGTTTCCTTTGCAAGCTGCCGTTCAACCTGCTCAGCGAATGCCACGGCCGTCGGCTATCTACCTTTTAAAAAGAGGTGTAAGTCTGCAAATGCGAAATTACTCACTACTGGATAAAATGCGAATCGTTACCAAGATTCTAAAAGCAATGAGGTCCCAGGTAAGGCCATCAGGTAGCACAGAGTAAGAGGAATTGGTACGGACATAATGATGCGCGTCAGTACCTGAAAAGATTATTGGATTTAAGATTTCATTCTTAAGTTTTAGGGCTTCTTTATTATGAATGTTGGCCGCATAGGAAGACACTGTGAAGCCGAAGCGGGACTCACACTACAGACCCTCTTTGGCTTCAGGATACGGACGTTAAAGCCATCTCTCACGTACGTAACTGTTTGTTATTTATTCAGAAATGCCCGGGAATATATGCGTGGACGCATGTACATATTGAAATATAGCAGCCTCCCCTGAGGCACTTTCAAAAACAAATAGTAAAACCCAAGAAAACTTAATTTTTGAAAAATCTGGTTCGCTTAATATGTTCACGTGAGTTATTGCCGAGAAATAACAAAAGTAAATCCTGAAGCTTGATTAGTGTGCGCAGCCGCATCATGCATTTGCTTCCATTGTATATAAGTGTGCATGTATGCACAAATTTAAATATGAACACTAAAATGCTCGCACAGAGGACTGTACTGTAGGCGAATACCTCATTTGAAAAGATCGCCACACGAAATCCTACATCTCCACCCTTGATCCGTTGGTCAAAACGTACCTTCCGATGAGTGGAACCTCTCATCGAAAATACTTCGGGAGTTTTAGACAAGAATAACGATGTAAATTTCCACTTAGCTAAGCCAGTCCCACCGTTTCCTCCTTTCTGCCGCTAATCACTGCGAACACTCGACGTCAGCTGCACTACAGGAACAATGATAACAAAAGTGAGTACGACGGTAAAACGAAGCTTTCAAGATCCCATTTTTTGCTTCACATCCCCAAATACAATTGGACAAAATTGTTCCATAGAGGTAATTCATTCCTGCGCTGCAGCACATGACAGCTAGTCTGCTATTACAAAATGAGTTAGCCTGTTATTGCAAATTGAGCAGTCTCTATGAACGCTAATACTCGGGCACAAGCGCATGATCTAAGACCCAAAGCCCCATTACCTCTGCTACGCTACATTTTTTCCAAAACATTTCTAATAGCACGGCAATATGCCAACGGTGAAGCAGTGGCTATGACCATTCACGAGCCACTATAACAAGTTGCATTCCCTGGTTGCTTTAACAACGTTGAAATAATATCAAGCAACAAATCAGATCTCTTATAAAGTAACCCCATGAGGATGAAGCGTCCCTTCCCTCGGATGAACGTAGCGGGCGAAAAAAAAACAAGTGAAGTGAAGGTAACGCAAATATTTTCAACTGGTGAAAAGGGAGCTTAGCGCCCATTTGGCACATTTACACGATAAGAAAAAATGTTCGCGGTTCACAGTCAAAACTGCAATTAAGACCTGCAAAAATTCTAACCTCCTCGAATAGAAACTCGCGCAGAAATGTCAAAAAATATTAACCTTTCTTATTTCAACGGCGAACTCTAGTTGATAAATGTTACTTGATAGTGGAACACTTTGGTTTTTTAAAGCTTCAAGAAAGGAAATCAAATTGCTGAACCACCGCTTGTAAACATGATTTTCGTGAAACAAACTACCCTTGGCCACGCTCCATGGGGTGTATCGCGCCCCTGAATGGGCCAAGCAAAGTGACACAATGTCAAGACTAGGTGAAAGTCGGAGGTGGCGGTGATAACAGGAGAAGGGTAAGATAGGAGTGGAGAGAATGATGGAGGTCTTACTTCAGAGACCGAAGCTTAGCTTCCCGGAAGTAGTTCAAAAATCATAGTGTTCTACCACTCCGCAATGTTCGCCCACATGAGATCAGACATTCGACTAGCAAAACCATGAGGGGTTGCACATTAAAGAATCATGGAATGTTTTGAATATGAGAAACTTCCGTTCTGAAGTTCATGCCCAGCCTCATGTTGCATCACTTTCCAGAGTGAATAATGATGAAAGCGCTATGCAGAACGTACCACATTTTCACAAACTCTTGTTTCCCTACAAGAAACGTTAGATTTTTAGAACATAGCTCAATCTTTCGGCATTATATGGGAGAACAAATTTAACAGGAAAGCAAATATTTCAAATTATAAAACAAGGATTTCAGGCCGTTCGGCTAACTTACAGTACGCTGGCTAATTTCTATGAATATTCTGTGAAGCACGAATTGGCATATTATTGATATAATATGGTAATCGAATGTATTTAACAGGTCATTCAGACTCAAGGCAGCAACTGTTTTCATTGGTGCCATATTCGGGCAAAAATCTGATTGGCGTTTGATCGTTTTGTAAAAAATCCGAATGTTTCACTGTGTTAAGCAGTTCAGAATAAACCGTGTGGTGACGTAACACTAGGAAGGAGCTCACAAACAACTGCTTCGAGGGCGCTGTCACCTGCAGTCTATTTTTCTGAATCTGCTTACTCCTCTTTACCCGATGCCGCTGCAAAATGAAATCCTTTGCACCGGAGGTATTATCTTAATATTGACGCCAACTGCTAAATCACGCTTGGTTTCCGTCCACAAGTTGTCCGGTGCGAAAATGATAAACCATTTGTAACAATACACCACAACCTTGACTTGATGCTTGAATTTAAGAAGTAGAAGCATACGTTTTCGTCATAACGTTTTGTGCATTATTTAAAGCTTTCTTAACCGGGTTGCAACCATAACAATCTTCGCGCGCTGTCGAAATAGATAAATTGAACCACTGGGTCTCACGATCTGCTGAACATAGCAGGTAGGCCATTTTACCTCCTATCTCGGGCGTTGTCACCTTTAACAAGTGACCTTGTAGTAGTGACGCATCTGTTAAAAAAAAACCATGGAGGCATGTGAAAAGGTGGGCTTCTTGCGCTTCGCGATTTGCACACTTTCACCTAACATCCTTCACTTCCTCCGCCTCTCCTCGAGCTTTCAGAAGTTGAAGATGACGAGAAACTGAAGGGTGTGATGGAGGGTTTTGAGAGTTATAAAGCCGAATCTATTTGGAGTAAGACACGAGCATTTTTAAATGCCACATCTTAACAATGCGCACATGAGCTGCGGATGAAAACGTTTATGAGCAACGCTCCTATGGTTGTTTTGGCAAACTATTGAATAAGCAATTTCACTAATGTGTCATAATTTCGCGATTTTAGAACAACGCATGTTATTTTTAACCTAAGGAGAAAAGCTTGCTGCTTACGCTTAAGTCATAACAGAGGATCGATTGAGTGTAGACAATGCGCTCCAGTTCCAAGTGTGCAAAACAAGCAGATTGCAGCAATTCGCATCTTTTTCAGCGTGAAAACAAGTCAGAAATGGTCGGGTAGATGAATAAACATATTGAGACAACTTCTCCGCAAACAGCGTTTAAAGTGTTTGTGAAAGAGTGGTCTAGTGGTGCTTTGTTGGAGTATTCCAACAAGGCGCGCTTCCCTAGAAAGTAGCCGATCGCTCAGACAGCAATCAATAAACGAGCCAGTCAGAGAAGCTAGCTCATTTATGCACTCCTCGAACCATTCGCTCTGTTCAAGCCGTTACGAAATTTTCATTTATCTCCTTGAGTTTTTCACTGCGATTGTTGTCAGTCCCGATACAGAAAGAAATTGAGAATTTCCGGTGTCAAATTCTTTGCCGACTTCTCAGTGGTCTTTTGGCCCTGATCAGAAAGTGTCCCATAATAGCGTTATACCGTTTTGAATATTTTTCTCAGTTTCATTCCTTGAGCAAAGTTTCTCAGTTTCATTCAGCAAAGTTTCTCAGTTTCATTCCTTGAATGCGGTTGATCGCCCAGCTCATGCATCTGCAGGAGTGGGAAGCCTCGAATAAGAAGAAAACGTGATCATCCCAGCGAAATCATCGCCAAGAATGAAAAAACGCCTAGAAAATGCAGCTTGAGGCAGAAAGCTTCATTTGAAAATCCCACAAAAACAAAATATCGACCAAATAAGCTCTCGCAAACACGATTTTCACAAACCTTTCATCTAATATTTTGGAACATCAGATAAGAAATTACTGCAAATGGAAAAAAGCGTTCTTGCGCAAGCAGGAGAAACACTTTTTGATATGCAGAGTAAAATCCTATGAGTAGTCATACGTGCAGTTTCCAAAACTTTTTTGGAGTGCCAGAAAAGCCTCGAAAAATGATCTTCTCCAGCTGCACAAAGGAACTTTCCGAAGCGGCTTGCCATTGCTTACGAGAAGCGAAATAAAGTATGCTTGCGTGTTCCATCCATAGATTCCTTGGTGAAGAAGTCTATTTTGCAGCAATCCGTATAGCTCGACTTCAGATGACGGTACTCTCTTGCGAAAAGATCATTATTACTGGGTCATTCACTGCAAATTCACTAGCAAAATGGGGACCGTTACTGATAAAATTCCGCGAAAGAAAGATTTTCTTTGGGCGAACTTTTCTTGGGAGACAACAGTTTATTTTGGAATACTCATGGTAGATCTTCTTCGTTCAAAATTCGGATATGAACTGTGAGTGTTTTTCACACGCAAAAAAAAATCATATATGCATCATCCAGAGAGTATGAACGCTTGAACGAACTCCCCACATAGCGCGCCATCAACGCTTTCTTTGGTCAGCCGTTCATTACGAGACGAAATCGTATAGACCAGCAAAAGACTGTACAAACGACAGGAAATATTTTACTATAGCGAAATCGTTTTGATGAAAGGATCGCACAGAAAGGAATACGGCACACGGAATCAAAACGATGTATGCGACCGAGTAGTTAAAAACGTCAGCGATGCATATTAAGCAACGCACTCCCCCTGATGAATTGAGCCAGAATCGCTCGCAATAGATGCCAACGATTCAAGGCCAAGAAAACGCTCGAGGCCAGCCGCGTCACGCCAAAGCCGCGCCAAGCAAGGCAGCCTATGCTCGCTGGATGAGGCACTTGCAGTCGATGCGATTCGAGCAGAATGCTATTGCTGGCCGTATGCCAACAGTAGCACGTGATTCTTGCTTATCCATTTTATCGTCGGTTGGTGAACTATGCACGTAGATGACGTAGATCTTAAGAGTTTCGTGGCGTTTATGTTCGAGCGAATGGCACATGGGCATGTGTGGTGTTTCAGTGCTTGTTTCTGTACCAGTTATGCTGTTGATTGTGCACTTGGACCGTCTGAGATAGAAAGGCAGTGGTGCCTTTGGTCTGTCCACCCCTCCGCCCTCCCCCCTCCCCCCATTCATCACACATGTTTGTGAACGGTACTATAATCCGTCACTATAGAGCAACGCAGGCTCATGGACAGAAAATTTCTACCTTGAGACGCAAAAAACCACGTACTTCACAGCATTACACATGATTACGCGTCACGTTGCTACGAGGCTCGTGCAGCTGTGCGGCCGCTTGTGACGCGTAATGTTTTATCATGCACGCTAATTTATGTATAGTCCCGCTTAAACGCGAGAGGACGAGAAGGCATATAAGTGCAAGCGAAGGGAGGGAAGAATGTACAAACTAGCGTCGTCCTTGAGAGAAGTGGATGTATGTCCCTCGAGGTTAGCACTAACTCGTGCTCCGCCCGCTTTATGGCATGAAAGCTTCCAAGGTGCAGCAACAATTTTTTTTCACATATCGACGTTGTCACTGCCAATCGCTTTCCCCACAATGCTTCATTGCCTCGTTATCGATAGCTTTTAAGGCGCGCTTTGTTGCAAAGAAAGAAAAAAAACAATAAAGACGAAATCCATAAGGGGTAAATGTCCGGATTTTTGGCTTCAACTACACCCGTCTACTGTGTTTCATCGCATGTTCAGGCTATTTCGCTTGGACAACTTATAAAGCATCGAACATGCTGATAAGCACTCCTAACTAATGCTTTCCACAGCAAACAAGAATTATCAGATAACCGGCTAAGCAAGAGCACTCTGCATTTTCCTCGTAATCTTCATAGCGCACAATTAATATCTCACTGGAACATTTGCGATTCTCCAGCGGCCTCTTATAGCGAAGCCAGCATCGTTCGTAACTCGTTCTGCATACATTTTTCAATGCTTTTCATTTGGAATGGTTTCAATAAGGAGTTTAGCATCCGATAATCTGGCCTGTTGGTAATCATCGAGAGAAGTAATGCCTGGAATTTGAGGTGACAATATTGAAAATGATTCTATCGAATATTTCCATAGATGATCCCATGAGGCTGTCGAACTGCTAGCGCGATCAAATTTGAGTTCGTGGTCGAAACAGATGGTTGCAGCTCAGGAAAAGATGTTCACGGTACAACTACGACAGTTCGATAAAGTGTTAAGTGTCGATAAGAAAGAGTTAACTAAAATCAGTCGTAACTTATCCAGATTACTTGCAGATGGTGCTAAATTAAGAGCTGAGGAAATGGAAAGGACGCAGCAGTTGATCGTGCTTGCCGAAGCTGAAGAAACTGCTGCTCACATTGGTCGAGAACTCATCATAGTCCGCAAGAGAGCGGTCAATGAAGTATTCCAACTACTCGATATTGGCTTTTCTCCTAACGAGGTTCTTTGCAAGTGATTGCATGAGCGGAAAAAGCAACATCTAATAAAAGTTGTTTCCAGAAATGCTTAGGTTGCTACACAGATTCTGCAGCCTGCTCGACTTTTGGGAGGTCCTTCATGTTTTAACAACATTCTTATTCATGCATCTAATTCGAAGTGTTCCCTTGAAAAGAAAATCTGGTCAAAAAATGACTGTCCTATACCAGTAGCATGTCGTTGATCGCTGCGGGTGATCGGAGAACAAGTGAGGAGAAGAAATCCGATAGAGTCCACCGATAAGAACGGTTTCATTAATTCCCAACAAGAGGCACCACACAAGCGAAATTCTGATGCAGACACCATGAATAATGAAACATTTTCTGTAAATATTATATATTCGCTTCATTCCTCCTCCAGTGCAAACAACCTCGCCGGGTTCCAAGTAGCAGCTCTAGGGTATCTTGGAAACGTGACTGCTTTTTTCATAACTAAATTTTTCCATTCCAGTAGGCTTGTATTATCAAATTCTTCGCTACAACAATGCAGCTAGTATGAAGGACCAAGGAGGCAGCGTGACCATCCTCGTAAATAAGCACATAAATTCAACTGAAAATGTCAATAGTCCCAAATGATTCGTTTGCGAACTGCTTTATCTTGACATTCCTGTTACCAGAAACTTCCTGTTTATAGTTTTATACCAAGTACCAGATGCTTGCGCAGCTGAACCTAAGGAATTCCTCGATATAATTTCTGCAAATGAACAACCTTATCGTGGCAGTAGATGGTCTCAACTTCAGTTTACCGGTCATGAGGAACCCAATTACATAAGCCAATACTTTTTAATATTTTCTTGGTGGCACCATACAGATCTTATCAACGCCTTTCGAATCCTGCCCAACAGGACACGGCTGCTGATCATGATTTTGAGGCAAAGTTTGCTTCGATTTCAGTGTTTTCAGAGCGAATTTCTCAACCAGTGTACATGAAAGCATCTGTTTTGACGTCGAAACTTTCGCCGTAGAACATAAATGGAGGGAGGAGAGAGATTTAGCGAGAAGCAAATACGAAGAGGCAAATAATTCACCGGCTCAGTGTAGATGGTATAATCAATTGCATCAAACGTCAAGAATGTGCAGGGGGTGTTTCGTAGACTCTCGGCATCGAAGAGATGTACTTGGACCGAGCTATTCTCGTCGTGTTTGCTGCTCCTGGTTGCAAAAACAAAACATTTCCTATGGATTAAATAGCGTAAACCAGGTGGACTGATGGCACTTAGTTGGCGCTCAGAGCTCAGCTCAATTCATTGTATCAAATTAGATGGAGGCCATGAGAGCAGTCATATGATATGTGACCGAAATGCGAAAGCACTTTATATAAATACGTCAGCATGATGCACATGATGCATAATCTCAAAATATGGGACCTCGACGGCGCGATTACTGATAGCTGCCTAAAGGGCAATCTGTCTGCATTATACTCCTCAAATCCTTTCAAGGAACATGATGGTGTGCCGTCTGCTTCTCAGAGTGCATGGGCACATGGATCTTGTCGTCATCGGTGTGCGCTCACTGTGCAAGTAGTGGGATTCCTCTTTGATATGATGGTGTCTCAACCGCTTACATGTGGCTCTCAAATCCGCCGCAAAAGCAATTCCATTCCTTCTCGGCATGATTTTTGTATGTAACATCCCTTGTTCACATCTTCCATTACCTTTGAAGTCTGCATTGATCTGATCTTTGCTGAAAATTTCCATGCTAGAAGAAATAAAATAAAACTACTCCCTTCCACCGTTTGCAATGTTTTCGCGATGATTGTCAGAGATGCGATATTAGCTCATTCTATGAGAGACGATCTTTCAAACGCCGCACGGCTCAGTTCTGTTCCCGATTCACGATATCTCAGCTTATTTCTTGCTCGGTAACTGTGCTGAATATGAAGCTTCAAACTGAAACTTTTTGTATTATTTAAGCAAAGAACTTTTTTGCAATCTATGACATCCCTTCTCGCTGACGCTTCCTTAACGGCAAGGATCATTGTTCCCTTATTAAAAAGAATCAGCACCCTCTCCGTATCCCCTCATGATTGATCTCTCCCCCTCTGCACCACAAATTTCCCAGTAAAATACTCTCAAGAGCTGCAAACTCCAAAAACTCTCCTCAGCCTTCCATTGCCAACATTAATTCGTTTAGAATGAAAACCGCCACCTCGGGCTCAATCTTTTCTCCTGGGTGTCATAAATTTGCTTCTCACAGGTGTTGTGGAAATAGAGGCTCAGATGAATTGCCTCCACCTTCGCTTATTTCACGGTTGTGCTGGGCTGGCTCCGTGATGTGTCGGCAGCCAGATGTCAACTGAGAGCAAATGGATTCGCGTGAGCAGCTCTGCATGTTTCACTTCACAATGCACGAAACATCGCTAGCGTTTTTGCGTTCGCTTATCGCGATTCATCACGACAAAATATGTTCGTTCCTCACTTTGCTTTTCCATGGTTTTGCGAACCTCAACGAACGTGATGATCGCGTAGCATAGCGTTCGTACGACTCTCATCTCTATTCGCATTTGTCATCAATTTCTCCTCGGTGATCGCCACAATTAATCTGTTCAGGTAGCGAGCGCGACAGTTGATGATGTTGCAGTACTATGATGCAGTTCACTAGAGCGAAGTTTCAAGGAGTATACCAGATCATGGAATTTGATTGGCATGTTCGGGAAAATAGGTAGTTTTCTCACAGAAGTCTTGCCAAGGAATCTGAACAAAAAAATTCGCTCCACAGTTCCACATTACAGAAAATAAGTAAAACTTTAACCGTTAATCTCTGCACACAGTTGGAAATGAGCACATGTCTATTATTTTTTCTTACCTTTTTTTCGATGATCTATGCATCCAACTGAGTAGCTGAATGGATTTCACAAGGTGATTTCATAGCGATTTCCCACTTATTTAAGAAAGGTAAAGTTTTCAAGCATTGTGATAACGTCCAATGTGAACAATAATAGGACAGTCAGCCAGATTTTGTTCGATGTTTTTGGAAGCTGCTTGGTTGTTGAAGGTAAGGGGCGGAAATTGACGTGAACTTATCTTACTTCAATAAACACCTGATAGACTCAGCGTTTTGCTCAGATTCTAATGCATTTCATACTTTCTTGGCATTACTTTGTGTTGCGGAAACCATTATTTCTGCAGTCGGCAAGATTTTGTGCTTGATCTTAAAGGCATTTTGAATGAACCCCGCTGTCTTTGAAAGTTGAAGCCAACATTACGTTCAGTTGTACTGTCATTTTCGCATTTCGTGTTTGTTCGCTGATTTATTCGGCTTGTTTGAATTCTTCTGGAAGCAGATTGCATGACTGCACATTGCATGACTGCACATAGCATCCGTTCATATAACCCACAAATTTCCGAAATGTGGAGCAATCTTCGCAACTTTCAGTTTCGCGATTTTTTGGAATGCTTTTTTCAGTGAAGAAAATGGAAACAAAATTCAAGTTTCTGAAAATGTTCTCGTAGCTTATTATATATTGCGCTAATGTTTCCATCTCACTGATGTGAGCTTCAATGCTCAAACACGAGAATATGCTCCTTCGGTTTTTGTTTTGTATTCTCATATCTTTATTGATGGTGGTAAATACTGAATACAACAGTCTGCATAATTCTGAAGATATATTCCCATCTTATGGGTGGGTAACTTCGACATTTTCGGCAAAAAGTCACGGCGAAACGCAGTCTCAAGACCAACAACAGCATGCTTGATCAGTTTGCTGTGGTTCAGCAGACATATTTGATTGACGCATCTGTGAACAGGCATTGATCAATGACGCTATACAGACTTTCAGTTAGCGCACCTTCACACGTGAGGTGCAAAATGCGCCACTGAAGTGGAAAAGCTCACTGCAACTTAATATCATCAGGGATTCTTCCGCATTGGCAGAGACATCTACTGCCGATGGTCAGTGTATCAAGTTTTGTGCATGTTGATCAATAAACCGTATGAGGTTTTCCTGACAGGGTGTACTGAAATGTGGTCTTTCACATGACTTCATCTTATTTTGCATGACATTTGCATCATTTGCTAAACTCGCTAAACCCGAGAGGCTACTTCTCCTTGTGGGAGAATGTACAACTGCTGCATCGACAAAAAGTTCTAGTCAAGCACCAACAGTCGAGGAAATCGCCTTAGATTCTTCGAAAATTACGCAGTACTAGCGAACTATGCACATAAAGATTGACAGTTTGAAAACGTTGATTGTGGGAAACAGATACCATCTTCTCATTAGATGTTCAAGGTTAACCTTATCTAACGCAGTCGTTAGATGATGAAAGTATCAGTGCAGAAAGTGACGATGTGAACCTGGGTCTCCGTCTAGATGGCGGCTAATATAATGGGTGCTTCAATACAATACTGAAGTAGTGTCCACGATCTTTTAGCAGCTACGTACCACGCGACCTCTCCTTTCTTAAGCGCTTCTGCTTTCTCACAGTTTGGCCTTATCAAAAACCTTATTCCATTGATAATGACCAAATATCTAAAAGATTTATGGATCCTCGAAAGTGGACCGAGTTTTGGCATTTGAGGCAAAGAGGACAGTAAAAAAAGGCAATGGAGCATTCGAGTGAAGCGAACCATCGAGCCAATGCTGAGTTTCAGGAATTGGTGGAACGCATACTCGACACCTCTCCAGTTCGTTTTCGGCCACCCATAGCAAAACTGAATGAGCCAACCATATCTGTAAGTCCTAGTTGATCAATACGGAACTAAGAATAGTAAAGACTCACATGCTGCTACTGCCCGAATCTCAACAGCGGTATTTGTCAATATAAAATAACACAGTTTGAAAATGCGATGCTAGGTAAAGGCCCTGTGCTGTCTATTGTTCTGCTACAAATATATGAACGAATAAATTCCTCATCATCTCTTACAAACTGATATATTCCCTTATCGACACGTTGACTTTGTGAAAATAATAATATGCTTGTTTCATCCATTGTTTTGATTCTGTGTCTCAGCTGCTATCGTTCGGTGTTTATGATAGACTAAATTTATGGTTGAAAGGGATTCGATGAGGCTCTGAAAAGTAAAGCTGTACTTTAGATACCTTTGTTGATAACCGATCGCATCACTTTGCTCATTACGCCGCACTCTATCGTTTTATTATCAATAAATATTTATACTTCAACTGGCCAGAGCGAAAGATAGTAGAAAAATGAACATGAGAACAACGAAACGCTTAAACACGTTGCACTTTCCCGTGGAAGTGGCGGTTGATATCTGCTGTGCGAATTTTTTTCAGGCAGAAGCTCCCACCGAGCGAGTCACCCGACGATGCAACTAAACGTGCAACAGTTCCCGTCGCTCCAATATCTAAAAGTTCTGTGCCTTAAGCAGCTCAGTGATAAAATGTTCATACTGCAGGCAGTTCGTCATGGCCGGAGTTATGGTTTTATCACTCATGTGCCATTTTCCGGTATTTCCAGTAGGCCTTCGCTCATTTCCCTTTGTCCTTTAAAACTTTTTTGAACCTCTGTATTCTAAACTTGAAGATTGCAACTTTTTTTCCTCACGCCCACGATACTTCTTCATGGTTCTCAAAAGTTATTGCCCTTCAATGCACGTTGGTGATATCACTTTCTGACACATCGAAGTCGGTGATGACAGACATGCGCTTATTCTTCGCTTTGTTCCAGCCAAATCCTGCCTATACAATGAATCACTTATTTGCTAATTAAATCCGGTCACTTTAAAACTCTTTAATGACAAGCTGTCTTCGTTTTTGTTTGGGTAGAGAGATAGTACCTTTGCCTTCAGGATTCTTGCGCGCGTTAGGGATGCGTATCTCACACTCATTTAGTGTTTGTTCAGTCACTTGTGAGGCATGAAAGTATACCTATTATATTACAGCATACGTGGAATGTCTCTTAAGTATATCGTATTCAAAAGTTGTTAAGTGCGTCATATCCAAAAGACCTCCAGGACTTTGTCCTAGAAGCGCAATTAATGATTACTGAGTTAGCTTCAAGCGAACTCTACTGAGTTAGCTTCAAGGAATCGCAGGCAGATAGCTGACCACCTTCATCGTCGAAGTCAAAATCTACAATCAGGAAGAGTTAGCTCTTCTTTAAAAGGTGCTTGCAACGGTGTCTAGAATTGGGCCATGTCGGAATTACGCCGAGTCAGGTCAATGATCTTAGTACAACTGCCCAATATTGGCTGTAAGACCCAGCTGACAAGACGACATCGTTTTCAAAAGGCAAGGTTTTTTTTCACGGAATGGATACTCAGGCTGCTCGGTCTGCAACCCAAAAATCTACCCCATAAACTTTGGCTCACTGTTTTTTCACCTCTCAAACTCTACACTCAGCTGGAGACATGAGACTCCATTCAAGCATGGCACAAAACGTCCACGTTGCACTCTTCATGCACCTTACCATTTCTAATGAAACTCACAGGATGGGTGCGGGACTCTTTTGGATCTTGACTCCAGAAATCAGTCAACAGCTACTGACTATGCTTAGCACTTTTGGGAGGAAGGAATACTGGAGAGGCGAACACTGACTGAAAAAAGCAACGAGCATTTATGCATTTCTTCAGACCGGAGAAATTATATGACTGGACATTAAAATTGAAAGATGTCAGATGTGACAAATATTAATCCAGTTACACGAAGCAGCGAGATATGTAGCGATCGCCCATCAGTTCATTCGGTGAAGCCACCGCACAAATCACCATTCTCCACTCTCAGCTGAACGTTCAAGACAGCAATGTTGGTGCGTTGCGCTAATCGGAACACGCGCACAGAGAGGAAGAGGGCTGCGCTGTATACTTGCAAACGTTCAGAGAGCCGAATAGTGTACGTCAAAGATGGCCGGCCTCGTTGCGCGATTCGTCACCAATGCGACGACGAGTCGTGATGTTTGATTGTGTGTGCGTGAGATTTTCGCTTATTATCGCACGTGTTTAACGAAAAGGTGAAATCCAACAGGCTTCGACACATCTACCACTGTTAGCGGTACAAATCAATAAGAAATGCTTCTAAAGCCTTTTTTGTCCTTTTGTCTTCATTCGCACGCATGGGGGTCCCCTCTGGACGTTCTCGGTGCAGCCACAAAAAGTGGTTGATCTAGGCTTGGAACGTATCTGTTCGGGTATGTCTTACTCCTGTGTGTGTGTGAATAAACCATCCTTTTTTAGCCTTTATGGCTAGTCTCTCAGTTGTCACTGTCAGTTATATCCGACCCATATGTTGGAAACGTCACCGCAAGTCCATCATTTTTTCGACTTCCATGGGCACTTTTCGACTTTTTTCCACTTACTCAAATTGTGGGCGTTGGCACGAACTTGCCGATTTGAGGTGTGATTTTATTTTAACTCTAATTTGTGAAAAAATAAAAATCGAATGAGGTTAATCTACGTCCGTTCAATTGCGAGCTACCCAATGCGAGTCCATTATTCCCTGAAGTGAATTTCGGCAACTATTCTTTATCTTACCATATGCATCTTCAGATGTGTTGTTTTGTTCCGATAGGGTGTCTTATGTTACGCAGCATGTGACAGCGCGCAGTTTTATCGTTTCTTGCACTTTAGCGAAGCGCAGTCGTAGTTGTCCAAATATATGTGCAGTGTTTCGTTCGTTATTACTGGCGATCGAATTTGCGTTTCATTGAGGAATTTGTGAAATTAGGCTATTGCAAACATGGAATATAGGTGCAGCACCTCTACAGTGAAGTGCTTTAAGTTTTAAGCTTGACATTACGCATACTTCCAAGTCGAACTTTAACAGCTTCATTGCGGGTTGATCCTTCATCGAGGCGTTCGAATAATTGGTGAAAGTGCAGCGAAAATCTTAAATGGCACCTTCAAGTCACTCAGACTCTAACAGGAACAGTTTTTATTAGTTTTGATGATCGCTGTCTTCATTCTTTCGCCACGTTTAGTGCATCACGCACGGTTTTCAAGATGCGTCTTTGTTGTCTTACAACGTGTAAACAAATGATACCTCCAAATTGTCTCTTATCATGGCAGGGACAATTTTTTTTGTCGAAGATGGAAGCCTAGCTAATAAAGTCTCGGTGAGTATCACTGATAAAGTCACCGTTTCAAAGTGGTGTCATGGAGTTGGGGACCCACCACGTTCTTCAGTGCCTGTCTGCGTTCGTTACACTAACTTGCCGCTATGTGCAATTCAGAACGGAACATTAACAACTGGATATGTTTAGACTGCTTAGCCAGTTGCTTTAAAACTTGATCGATACTTCTTCATCTGCGGGAACCCATTTCCAAACTGTGATAAGAATTCTCATCGCGAAGCTGCCATACTTTGACTCCATAGTCGCGTGATACCAATCGATGCAGCTGAACATTCCTTCGTGATATCGAACTGATCATTTATTTTGTTTGAACATGTTAATTGAGTACGTTGCTCCATATGTTTTTCTGCTCATGATTTGCAACACCGGTCCCTGAAAATCAGTGCTAGCTATTCTTCATGACGTCTGTAAAGCAAGAAAGCACAGTTACCACGAGAATGTTTGACGTTATCACGAAACGGTAAGTGCATAGCCAGAGAAAAGAAAGGCAGTGGCACAACCGTCATCTTTAGAATTCTGAAAAACAACATTATTACTGTCATAAATCTTTCTAATGCACATCCCAAATAGCTGAAAAAGCTGTGCGAACCATTTATACGCCACAGCCTTGTTTAAAATTTCTGTTTCATCATATTCTCTTCACTGCATCTTCAGCAAGATGCCGATAATTGAGAAGCATTGCATCTCCCAAAAACGCGTCCATTTGTAGCTTGCGAGAAAGTGGTGTGCTGATGAGTACATCACATCTCATATGTGATGCCGAGCCTGGTAGATCCGGTTCTAGAGGGTAGAAGAGTCTGTTCATGCTACATACACCAAGAGCTAGTACTGTTGCGAAGTTCGGCTTTAGTATTGGATGTTGGAATGCGGCAGACACATAATACATTTAAAATGCGCCCCTTTTTAATCCCTCTTTGTTTAGGTTCTTCTCAAGGTTATTTTCCCATAAGGTTGCCAGCCTGCTCGCATTTTAATACTGGAGGCCTAATGCCTACTGGAAAAAAGCTGACATATTTGACGACTATAGTAAGTAGCTCCCCCCATGACTATCTGATCACGAGGTCCACCTCGCATTCGAGGTTTGGGATTTTTGGATATATGTGCGGAAGATTGTGCTTATGCTTCCTGTCGTGTTGAAGTCCCGGCTTCACAAAGAGTTCCTTTTGTCTTAATGTGGGCTTTGTAAATTTCAGTCGGTTTTCTCCTTCGAAGATGAAAGAGGTCATTGATGGCCGTTCTGTCACTGAGCTAACGTGAAATTCCGATATGAAATTGTCTCAGTGAAGTTTGGAAAAGAACAACTGTTTCTCTTTTCGTTCGTTTCCGCGTCATTTCCACGCTTTATATAACGATCAAATTCTTCCAGAAAGAAGCCGCAGCATTTAGCCAATCTTTGATTCTTTCTGTCTGCCCTTTTTTAGCTAGGCTGACTTTCTTTTCATATCACTAAATAAAAACTTCTGCTTCCTGCTATTATTTTGCTGATTCTTTGGAGTTCACTGCAGTGGCTAACTCGTATGTTTGAACAGAGTGACTTGGAGAGTCCGTTTCGGCTGGAGTGGAGTGAAATATTGCCCAGTGCATTGAAAACTTGCCGAATAGAAACAGCTCGAACAAACAAAATTTGAACAAACGTTGCCCTCCTTACGTTGCTTGAATTTCCTCTCCTAACTTCTTTGTTCATTATGTACAGTAACCGGCGGTTCTCGAGGGTTTTTGACAAAATGACAGCATTCATACGAAAGAATCGTCGTCTGTCTGTATGCTGACGTCTCGATCATGAAGTCATAATCAGAACAGTGAAAAAGAAAATGCGGTAAGAGCCGAAAGGGTGGCACAAGCCAGAGAAGATATATGCGTGATCCGCAACAGCATTCATAGATGCGAAAGGAAACAACAAAAGAGAAAGATCTTGAAGCGTTCGGATATATGCTGTGTTATTTTTTTCTTATGTTGTTACGGCATTTCCTCATCAAGTGCTGAGATGATTTACTATCGAATATTCAACTCGAAGATGAACTGATTTGCTGTCGCTTGCTCTCAAAGGTATAATAGCGAAAAACACACGACGCATATTTGATGAAATCTGCAACTGTTCCGTAGAATACTATCTTTATTCATTGTTGTGCGGATTTTGCAGTAATTTTTTGACTCTTTTTCGTCTCTTTTTTTTTTTCTCTAACGACACGTAGTGACATTGCTGCGGTCTCTTCGTGCTTGTGGGTACTACGTCATCCGCAAAGGTAAGCATTTGAAGTTCTTCGCCGTCGACTTTGATACCTCCCGGAGTCTTCATATTCCTTAAAACGCCTTCGAGAGGAAAAAGCTTTCGGTGAGCAGATATTTCCTTGTTTTACGCCTCTTCCCATTTTTATACTGACTGGTGTTTCGAATAAAGTGATCTCCGTGTGCGATTCGGATAGCGAATCTTTGATGATTCGAATGTAGGCGGGATCAACTTCTTGATCGGAGAGACTTTTAAGTACAGCGTTGTGCTTTACCGAGTCGAAGGCTTTTTTAAAGTCTACAAAGAGTAGGCATAGCGGCACCTTGTACTCCCTGCATCTTTCTATTAACTGAGTTAGGGCGAAAATGTGATCGACCGTAGAGAATCCTTTCGAAAGCCTGCCTGTTCACGTCTTGTGTTTTCGTCGAGGATTTTTTCAATTCTGTTGTAGATTACTGTCATGAAAACTTTGTAGATATGTGATAGCA
>JAARMF010000795.1:4616-25451 GCA_022844705.1 Toxascaris leonina | reverse complement strand
GGGAAGAAATTAGGCAACCTTTATTAGCTCATGAAAATTGCGTAGATCAGGTCTGACCACATTTTTGGCACTAAACCAGCTCTGAACTATGGTGCATGGTGTGACCATTTCATCATCCATAAAGGTGGAGAGGTAGAGGTGATAAGCGTCTCGTTCATTTTTGGTCCATGTTTTATCATCGTTCTGCGTTTCGAAGTTCTTTTCCATTTGGAGGATAATCTTCTCCAGTCTGCTCTAGTCTGCTCATCAAGACACTCAAAACATCTGTAAATGATACATGTCAAAGTTTAGTAAATAGTGTGTCAAATTGTTAAGTCATGCAAGTTTCTAATTGAACAGAATCGATGGATCGATGATGTCGTTGGTTCGTTCTAATGTTTTTGACTGCACTCAGTGGGCTGGAACATGGGATTTCGTACTGGTCCCCTTTGCTCACATATCCTGGAACACTGGGTACTTGGATTTCGCGTTGTCGAGTGCATCTTCGCACAGTATCTAAGTTGGGTCATCTGAGGTGGTCCAGTCTGCATTATGAACTGCTTGTGGAATTGTCCAGATCACATTACGCGCTGATGCATATGGTCTTCAGCCTGACACATAGCTGCAGCTCTAGCTTTTAACTTGTATTGAGAGAGGAAGGAGCGTTTGTTTTACGCCAGCTATGCTGTTTTACGAGTGGGCGATTGCTTGTACACGCTCGATAAATTAGTGCACGACGATGCATCCTAGAAAAATGGCTGTTGTTGAGGGGAATGCCTATATGCCTAGGCACCTCCTAAAAGGGTATATTGTTAACGAAATGTCAGTGCCACGATGTTTCAAGTTTTTTTCTCTGCATTGAGTGATAAAGCGCTATGTACGCTCAAACGCATGTCATGAAGATCATTATCCAGTATATGTTTTGAAAGCGATATCAGCATCCCAGATGATGTGCTAGAAGTTAAGCGAAGGAGGATCTGAACAAAGTTTAGTGAATATTGGGAGTAGTGTGCTTTGTTTCATTTCTCACTTTGCGTGGACCATCGCATGAATCGTTGAAGCAGAATATGCGATGAGAATCGAGCAATGTCCCGCCGACTTGGTCAATGCGGTAAGCTAATCGTTAGTTCAGTTCTCAAGCATTTTCGGGAAACTGCGTTATGCCGTCTTTAGCCCAGCAACGTTTGAGTTTAAATAACCTTCACATGATAATGTATACTGCGTTGGAGAAGACTATCATTCTGCTTGTCGAAATAGCGATTCCTTCGTTAACTTCTGCAGGCCAGCTGGCCACCACTGAACACCTAAAAAAAATTTTTTTTTTGAGGGGAGAGGAGGGGGGAGGCGGAGACTGGATTTCTCAATAAGAAGTTCAACCCAGCAGTGGTGCAGAATTAGTCCGCATTGTTAATTTTGTGCGTTTGCTCTTTAATTTGGATGGCAGAGCCGTCCCTGTCTTGATTCTTGTTCGTTTTCACTTCATATTTTGGTCGCTCACTTTAATTAGATCGAATTCTTGGCTGTTCTGTTGCTGTGCTAGAGATTATAGCAGAGACCAATTCTCTCGCTCGCGTTAGGAAATGTGATGGTGTCTGAAATACTGCATTCATCGTTGTGAGACGTTGCGCTGTTGTGACGGGAATATTGCGCTAGAGGCGACTAGCGAGCACATCAGCGAAGTTGACTGCTACTAGTCGTAGAACTTTTGAAGAAATGAGCGCTGCTTATCCACTACTCTTGCTTGAATAGGCTTTTTTTCACATATATTATTTGACGCAAAGTCTTTATCGGCACAGTGTTCGTTCCTTCGCTCATGCCTGTTAAACGAGGTTTAGCCTATAGGCAGAGTTCTGGGAATAACTGCGGACCGTCCTTTTTTCTGACGGAGCAGTTATTTCCTCCACTCACTTTTCCATATTGATTAGCTGGTTTCCATATCTGTAAGTACGCTTGCCACTCTAGTGATACTGTTGAGGAAATATGGAGATAGTCGCACGCGTTTTGCCCAAGTGCTGTTGTAGCAATCGATGCTTTGATCTCTGGTCTGGTTAAACTTGCCCCGCAATAGTACATCTGCGTGCACAAACATGCGATGGTATAGTCACGTTTCTCAACGTGAACTGATGTGCTCGTCGTTTTGAGATGCAATTTAACACATAACTGAAGCAGTTGTTTGTCACGTTGCCGCCCTCTGCTCGCTGTAGCTAGATCCGATAGCTCTTTAATGCTTTCAACGCCTCTCGTGCTGCAGACGTTTTTGATATGATTGGCGTTGTTCGTTTCTCCTGCAGAAATATTAGAGATGCTTCCTTGAAGACTTTATTCACGCATATGTCGTTTGATAGTTTATTTTGTTTTTATGTGCTTTTTGCAGCGTTGATTGGCCCATATGCTTATTGAAAATTTCTGAAGAGTGAGAAAGCCTTCAAACTATTTCCCCAGTAGTAATGGCCTTCAAGGTTTCGTGAATTGCATCTCCATCTTTTTGTCGGAATTATTCAAATTTTTCGGCCACTGAAAAGTTCAATCATGTTTTGTTACCCTGACTTGACGATGCGGAATCGTTATGTCTGAATGGAAACATGATAGGTAGCCATTCTTGATGGTAGCCCAGGGTTTCCTGCAAGCTGTTCTAAAATCAGCCAAACCTATAGCTTTCGGGAGTTTCTAATGTAGTCTAACACCACTGACAGCTTAAAAATCGGTCAGAAACGTAGAGCGAACGAATCATTTCTTGGCACTGGCTGTTTGCTGCAAACATGAAAATTTTTTCAAGCGAGAACATTGCATCTACAATGTAGCTTGCATTAGATCTTATAAATAATCGGCGCAACACGCCGCGCTCATAAATGCTTGCCGAGTCCTGTAATTTGAGGGCACCAAAAGTCGCTCTGTGCATGTTGGGATTTAATAAGTTTGATGCCTGAGGGCGTCACCGTATGAGTGATCGCGGTTTCGGTCATTTCTCGAACAGACGTAATCAAATATGCCTTATGAGTTTCACTTTTCGGGTTTGAAAGTACACTAATTTTCGTGTGACAGCATACAAAATGTACTGCCGTACAAAGTTATGCTTTATTACTGTGACTTTCACACTTCACCACGTTGAACGTTGAGGCTTTAATACTTTCTGTCCATACTGTTATACTTCAAATTTCGCGAAGTTTGTGCGGCAACATCTCAAAATCGATTGGTTCATATAAACGCTCATAATTTACGCCTAAACTTTCATCCATTTTCTTGTAATATTCGGTTGTGGAAAGCGTTTTTTCGGGTTCGTTGAGCTTCTTTAAAACTCCTGCGAGCGGCGCTATAATCATTGAAATATAATTTTGACTTTATTGCTTCCCTCTGTTATTCACATCAGTCACCCCTGCTTTCTGCTGGTCGAACTACTTTTGTTTGGGTGATCGTGGAAGCTTCAAAATGAGACGCATATACGCAACGGTTTTTATGCGCATCTCCGCTTCCCTTAATTTGTTCTTTCCCGTTCTGTTGTTTTGGATTTTCTGTCTGAATTGATGAACCGAAATAGGCATTTGGCTAGTTTTTATTGTTTCAATTCTTCGATAGTGGTTGCAACCAGCTCTGTGGCACTTTTTGCTGTCAAAGCCTAGCCGAGAAGTTGCTTTTTACGTGCTTTCACAACTAGGATGCTACTGCTCCTATATCTTTTTTACACTGGCCACCAGGAAATCTCAAGATATGGACTTAGGTGAGTGTGTTAACCTAAACAGTTGTAGATATGTTTTTTCATGAGCTTATTTCACTCAGTAGATGCAATGTTTCTATTTCAAAATCAGTAATAAAAATTTTTCCAAAAGGTCGCCACCGTTGTGGTCCACTCCGACGACCTTTTCTGGAATTTTATATCCATACTGCTAGTGGACAGCGCTGTAGTAGTTTGTCAGTTGACTTGGCAATGGTTCTGCGGCTATTTGAACATTTTATGCTTGAAAATGAATTCAATATGAAAGCAGCACAGCACTTGACAAATGTACATTCCTTTGTAATCATCGATGTTTCAATTAAAATCATTCGTGTTTTCAAGCGTGCAAGATATAAATCTTTCCTTCCCACTAGAATGATCACTTAATTTCGCGAATGCCTTGCAAAAAGTGGAATTTGAAGAATATTGCGTTCTTATTTGAACTCATCCAAGCGTGTCTGCAAATCCATCCTGAAAGCATTTTTTTCTATGGTGGCAGATGAGTAAAGTGAAACTCTGAAAGATCTATAGCGCACGTATTTTTACTATTTTTGTATCCACAAATTGTATCTAGCTCTGAATATCGATACTTGTTCCAAAATAGATGGATCAACGTGGAATAGATTGGAGGAGTCATCAGATGCTGTGCATTATACCCAACAGATTTTGTACCTGTAGCTTAAATCGTGCTCGAACTAAAAGTACTGAAGATGCAGACAAATAAACACGTACGAATGCAAACAGACGTGGCGTAACCGTAATGCGCTGTTACCAACTCAGCTTGCAAAAATGCATAAAAACTGACTAAGTTGTTTAATTTATTAGCCATCAAGGTTTTCACTGGGTGGAAAACGTGAGCGTCTGCTAAACAAAACGTGCACAAAAAACACTCGATTAGTCTCTACAGTTGGTCTGGAGACTGCGTTTCGTTCGCATTAAAAATCTTTTTTCAACGAACTTGATGGAGATAGTTGCAGCGGTGATATGTCCGAACTGGTTTCGCAACTTGTGATCCGTCCGGATATTTCGAGGCCACGTTGGGATCAGTCGACTTTCGAGGGCCGAGCGCGGCACTTCTTCGCCATAACCAACCCCCTCAATTTGTTTATCTCAAATCGAAGACTCGAGGAGTCCAAGAAAGTGGTCCTAGACTATAAGTAAGGATCCCTTTCTACTGAATATTGCATCGCATCGCGGTAATCTTAGGCAGCATGTCGTCTGAAATGCGAAGACATTGTAATGCGTCCTGAATTTTTGTTTTCGTTAATGTTTCAAAAGTATCATTACGACACAAGTTGCTTTTTGACATACCCTACTGCATTACGGACCGTCGAAAATAACTAACGCCTCAGTTCACGTCATACTAGAATACATTGTGAAGTTGCCACCTAACTGAAGCAGTGAAGATAAAGCGGCCTAAGCTTGCCGGGCTGTTTCGATAATGGAAGGAGTTCATTTGCAGAACGCGTAATCTGAAAAGCTGATGAGCTTGCAAGAGTAAATTCGGAGCTCGCCGTTCGACTCGGACAGTGCTTAACATCAGCCCAAGTTTTAGGCGAGAACACACCGGGATGTTACTTCATGTGCCAGAGGGCGTTAGGTTTTTGCATAGTCCAACTCCGATGATAAGTTTTTCTTGTTTATAGTCCACAAAACTCAAAAAAATCGCCATTCAATAATTGATGGAATAGTCGTGACTAACTGAACCCGCAAATATAGAGAGAACTATACTGTTTAGTACCGAGTAGGAATTGATCTTCTTTTTCGCAGTGATGCTGCGCCTCAGCTAACTTGCTCATTCTGCATTGCTGCAAAGGAGCTATGATTTTAATATTCACGGTGCAGCAGTCTCCCTGAACAAATTTTTTCCAGCGCCACATATGGCGCAAGGTTTGAAGTTTCTTGAAGAGCGGATCAGCTCGCGCTATCGATGTTTTAGACGTGGTGTGGTGCCACCCGACTTGACAGTGGATCAGCTATGGCGTGCAAAACAGATATTCGATTCTGCCTACCATCCTGCAACGCATGAAAAAATGGTTCTACCCGGACGCATGAGCGCTCAAGTTCCCGGCAACATGATTCTTACAGGAGGAATGCTCACATTTTACAAGTCCGTTTTTGCTAGTGACGAGCACGCTTAAAGGGTAGCAGCAAGGACGAAATGATAGGCGACCGTTTGCCTGAATACTCAAGAAGTAAATCTACAAGCAGTGTTTGATAATTGACTCTTCTGCGTATATTCTGCTTGGCTCACCGGTTGTACGAATCTTCATTTAGCAATTTATTTTTTCTTCGGAGTGAAGTTTGTTGAATCCGGCCAATTCGAAGGTTGGGCAGGGGTTCGGTGGCACTGTGACCGTCGAATCAGGAAACTGACCCACAAATTGGAGAACGGCAATTTATAGGACCGTACTAACTCCAAATAGGTTGCATGAATGTGCATTTGATTTTTGCCAGTAGGTATAATCCAATGAAAAATTGTGCAAGTAAGAATATTGAAACATATGGTGGGTGCACCTTGAACGAGCTTTCAAAAGTTTGTTCAAAGTGAATATATTACCTGATTACCAGATATATCGGATATACCTGAAAGTCAAATTCCAGAAGCCGCAGCTTATTTCACGAAAAAAAAAACAAAGGAATCGAATGTTCGCATACTCTGAAAGAGTCTCACTGAGAAAAAAGAGCTTCAGTTGGCGTAAAAAATGTGTTCATTGTTCTAACCATATACTCAGCGTTACGGCTGACTTGATAAGCAGTCCAGCAAAATTGCCCCATTTGTGAAGTGCATGCCGAACGAAAACATGAAACTTTTTCTTCACTGTTGTCGTTGCGAAGAATCGCGGTTAGATTGGTGTTCCTTTAGCAATCTGGTAACAGCTCAATGGGAAAATCATTTTTGCTCTCTGATACCGTTTCGATACATCAGAGACTACCGTTGGGAGACTTAACCTGAAGGCAGCCGATCATGCAGTTCTGGGAATTGGATCAAGCAAGCATCAAAGACTTCACATTCGAGAGTTAGGACAGGAAATCATTGGGGTTGGGAACTAACGCTAGTTTATAGGCTAATGAATGCGTGTGGTTCTGCGTACTCACGAATATAGCACAAACTGAGCAACGTTCTCTTCATAGCCGTACACGTGGCATACTGATGTCTCATTTACAGGTCGCCGGTTAGCGTTATCTTCTGGCAATGGCTTAACCAGACGTTTAACGCAGTCGTGAACTATTCGAATCGTTCGGGTGAAACCACATCTTTAAATCAGCTGATCGCTTCATATGTGTGTGCAACTGGAGGCGCACTTGTTGCAGCGCTAGGTCTTAACTCGCTCGTTAAGGTGCTTTTGTAGGTGATACTATAGTTTTTCTGTTTGACAATAATGTCACCGAAACAATCAAGATTTGATGAGGGCTGACAAATATTTCACCATTGGTGCACCAAAACAGTATTACTTCTGTGTCTGCCATATTATACTGCGATCCCAGCTGAATTTTTTGATGGAATTCAAATTCATTCCTTGAAAAATATCCAAAATTTAAAACGACCTTGGTGTCTCGAAGCTGGCAATCTCAGGAACTACAAGCAGCAACCTTGCTTATAATTTTGGTCAAACTGTTTCCTAATTGGAACATTGGAAAAAGAAGAAAGCAAATGATGAAGTGGTGGCGTTGCCGTAGATTGACGGAGGAGACTGAGGATATTTCACAAAGAGTCAGCGAATTGGGGTCGAATCATAACTCGTTTTGATTTCGCTCCGGACTGCTCAGCTTCATTTCATTTCCGTCGCATTTAATGAAAATGTACTGAAGTCTTGATTGAGTTAAAAAATGTAGTGTTGCACCGAGTTTTGATTTGGTATCAAAGACCTTGATGATTTGGTTTAGGGCGAGGTTGACAGCTTCCATTTGGTATGAAAGGAGTCCAATGTATTGTCTTTGATACCAAATCAAAACGTGTTTTGTGAATGGTGAGCTACCGAGAAGAATGTAAGGAACAAATTCATTTTAATTATAGAATCAAAAAATGTGGCGGCGTTACCAAATCTTTGCTTCATTTAAAGCTTTTCAGACCGCACCGCCACTTGTTGGTCGTTTGGTTCCTTTTTGCGCGGTTGCTGTAGCGAACTCAATAAACATCCCGATGATGAGATCTCAGTATGTTTTTCCTCTGCCATGTTCTTCCTCCTTTCGCACTATGCCCTTCCTGTTGAGACCGATTTTTAAACTTTCTGCTGAATTGAAGGAATACGTGATCAGTGTGAATTAGCAGACCGATTCTTAAACTAAGAACTCTACGAAGAAGGAAGAGAAACAGCAGTAGCAATAAATAAACGGAGCTGTTGTTGCCTCTCTTGTATTGAAGGTGCGATGCAATATTTTCCCGTTGAGTAACGGCTCATCAATGCACCATTGTGCATAATTGCAAATGATTTCATTGAATGTCTTCAAAATTATCCGGACGTCGAACATGCGAAATTTACTTGCAGGGAGTTGATCGATGGAATCGATTTGATGGATGAAGATGGAAACAAGATGGGCTCAAGCAAGAAGGTTGCTTATAAGGCCATAAGCATGGTGGTGGTCAGTCGAATAGGCATGGCATCACCAACATTCGGTAAAGCTGATCGATGCAAATCATAACTATAAGTATCTTTTCAGATTTTTAGTACTGAACAGTGCAGCAATATATAACTGAATCAAGCAAAACACGTTTTTCGCATATACACAAGCCCTCCAGTTTAACGAGGTGCGATTCAAATAGACCTATAAGAGCCCTACTTTTTTTTGAAAATGCCTTGTTAATAAAGCGTTCCAGAGGGTTATTGCGGAGGTCCAGGTATTCATAGCTTCAGAAATTTAATAATAGAAACAGTGAGTTATCTCAGCAGTTTTGATTTTTAAGTGCAATTACATGAGCTGTGCTACAACAACAATGAACCCTTTCTGAAATGTATATGAAAAGAAAGGTTCAAATAAGTATCTGACAACACGTAAATGGGGAAACGGTTGAAGAAACATGCGAGGTTAGTGTTGTTTGAATTCGCGCGCTCGTTGAGTATGCTTCTACTGCTGTCCTAAAACTATTCAAATGTTTTCTTCCCATTTTTATGCCGTAAGGTATTTCGAATTCGGCGTTCTAAGGCTCAGAACCATGTTTTTTTTGCATTCGAGAACCATTTCCATATGCCGCCTTGAATCGAAGTTGTTGTCTGAAGTGATCTCTTTCGTTCTTTCCTGTTCAGACGGAAAATTATGTCTCTCTACTTTCGACGTGTTTCACATCTCGTTTTCAGAGAAGTGGAAGCGAGGACCCTAACCCCTGACTTGCCTAGACGCATTTTCGGATTGTTGGTGTCCTCAAAGGCGTCCTTCACTTCACTGTATCCTGTAACCGCCGTGTCTAAAAATCCCAGGTCTAGGCAATACACTCTTAGGCGGAAATGATATAGTGCTGTAGGATGCCTTCTTTTCGTAGCGGGCCTCGACTGTAGATTTTGCTACTGAACCGTCATTTTACAAGCATCTTTTCCTTTCAGCATTCATTCCGGTGGTCATGAACTCGCTAGTGAAGACAGAGTGGTACAAGGTTAGGCTGTGTGTTTCTTCAAGTTAACGCCGTTTCAAAAATCGCTTTCATGTAATCGCTATATCGTAGAATGTTGAAAGTCGTCTTTGCAAGGTCGTTTAATTGGTATTGGTCATCGCATTTCCACTTGTATAAAGCAGAAGCTTCAAGGTCGTCGCACAAGGTGGCTAGGCACTGTCTTCTCCACCAACATTTATCATTTTTCATTTTATCGGTGCAGTTCACAAATTCATATTCATGTATGTCATCGAGTGTGCAGAACGGTTCTCGTAAAGTGGGAACTACATTGTTCATTGTAATCCAATGGAACTTGAGCCAAGCGAAGAACACCTCAAATAACCTCCCGTTTGTAGCAGTATGCCTTTGCAGAGACATCAAAGTTATGATGGACTACTAACGGTGAAGAAGCAGATACCTTTGTTTCAAAAGCCTTTTTAGAAGCGCTGCTGTGTTTCTAGTAAGTTCATTGTTTTTGGAAGAGGATAACAGGAAATGGGTGGAATAAATATTTCCTTCACTTATCGAAGCAGAAGACTACAGAAGCTTCCGGAAATGTATTTGTTCCTGTAATAGCTCGCTAGCAGATGACGGGATGAAGATAGGGATGGAGCAGTCAAACAGCTAATTTACGAAGATAACGTCTAAATGCCTAATGTTCCATCTTGCAGAAGAGACCGTGGATATCGGCGCCATTCCAGGCTTCACTGGCTGGAGTGATTCTCATTTTTTCAACACCACTTTGCTGTGCTCTGTTCCCGCAGCTTAGCTCGGTCGCCATCAAAGATCTGGAGCCGGAACTACAAGAAAAAATAAGCAAACTGCCCAATCCTCCTCGGATTCTTTACTATAATAAAGGGCTGTAGATGCCTTTTAATGTGCTACGCTTATATCCAAGACATCCGTTAATTAGGAGATGCGGTCTCTTTCTTTGGAAATTTTATGAATAATAAATGCGTTTTGTGAACCTTATAAAGCCACCATAAGATTTGTATAATCAAGTTTCACATCGAAGTTTCAAATTTCATTCCGAAAATATTCCAGAATCAGCAGTTTACCCACAGCCAGTAGCTACAGCGCGGTTGTTGTCTTACTTAAATTTCTATGTTGTCATCGAACTCATGCCGATCATGTAATGACCATAATCTCCGAACTGATCGCCTAGGGTATACGTCAGCGACTTCGTCAGCTGCATTTGTCGCGATTTGTTGCAGCACTGGCTACTGCTTGAAATGACTTCTTGTAAGGTGTGTTTATTATCGGACATCCTTGTTCTCTAGCTCTACTAGAGGCAAAAACGCTCCTTGCTATAACAATTCAGCTACATAGTTAAAAATCAAAGCGCACACCGGGGATTTTTCACTTGCTTCGGAGAATTTTAATATTCGCCACTTGTTCAGTAGCATGGACGCATCTGTAGCGTTTCAGGAGGGAGCAGTTTTTCATATGTAGAAGCTTTATCGAAATGAACGACAAGCAACTAACATCTTGTCATAAACTAATCCTTCTGTGTGGGAAAAAGATATCACTTCAAGAACGCTCGAACGAAAACTTCCTCGCTTATTGTTCGTGTAAACATTACTTTGGAAGGTAACGAGTTTCTGTTTAGTGTTATTCTGAACATGACTCAATAACTTAAAACTTGGTGCGTTCAACAATGACAAATATCATAGATCCACATACAGCTGGTGAAATTCATAGATTAAAATTCCTTATAAAGTCGAAGGCTGCCTAATCCGATTTAAGCCATGTTCCAGCTTAGTCTATGGTTTACAGCCGCTAAATTCCAAACCGTTATGGCCACTTGAGGTGATTTGGGCCTATCCACAGTCAGACACATGCCGTGTACATATACGAGTACCTGACATTGCCACGACATGCTTTTTCTTCATTTATGGAACGAAAGGACACAATATCCACGGCCTAAACGAAGTTTGTGGAGGATACTTAACGCGTCTTTCCTTTTCTTCTTTTTTTTTGAACGAAGTTCTTCGCATATTTTGTTGTACGTAATCTGATCAATTTCAGCTAATCCTCCCCTCCCCCCGAAAAACAAACGACGAAATCATCGGGATGGGAGACATTAGGAACTAGAATCGGAGGCGGTGCGCTGGCTTCCGCGTTTCCGTTCTTCCAGACTTCGCCGTTACCGTTGTTGTACGGAATGGACAGGTTTTGTAGTCGTCCAGGAATGTGGTACTCACAGAGGAGAAAACATCACGCTTATTGCGCTCATGAGACATGTTTAATTTGTTGAACGGAGTTTTGAAGGTAGGAGTCGATTTGAGCACTCACTTCGTGTGTGTTTTCGCCAGTATACCAGAGCGCCAATAATTGTGCAGTAGTGCAATTGTCGCAACAAACAAGCGATACCAAGCTGAGCAGGGCGTAGAAAAGGCACTGCCACGCCTGAATTCAATAATGATCTCAGTTATTTGCACGAAAGAAACCTCTCGCAGAAATATGCTGGTGCAGGAACGCCTCATTTCCAAAATATTGCAATCGCAAGACGCAGCCTTCAGTTGCGTTGTAATAGCAGTGCATGTTGAGTCAATGGGAACGCACCACCCACTCCTCAGCCAATTTCTTCTGAGAAAGCGCCAAAAAACAACACTGAGTTGCGCTTCGACTTTTGCGTGAGGTAATGGGTATCAGCGGATAATAAATACTGCAAAAAGGGTTAGGAAAGTTTTTTGTTGTGCAACAGAATAGCGTTGTCTTAGAATCGAAAAAACTGGACTGGCATTTCCTTCCTCGCTCCATCATCAACTCTCAGTGAGATGGTCATCCCCCTTTCATAACTCCTCCTGTCCAAAAATACATCAAGTGAATCTCTAATATCCAGAACGACTCCATTCCGCATGGTCCATTCGTCATTTACATTCCGCTCGGCACCTGGTTCAGTGTGTAAATGAAAACCTGGGCAGTTAAAAAAATCGCCTCCGACTATCGAAAGCCTCAAAACACAGCCCCCGCAGTCCAAATTTGGGTCCTCATAAACAAAAATCAGACTTTGAAATGTGGAAGCGAATTGTAAAACGCACGGCATTCACCTCGACGGGAGCGTCGTCGTCGGTGCAGAACGCACGTGTAATATTGTGTTGCGATGCGATGGGTTTCTTCAGCGATAACATAAAGCGATGTAAAACATAAAGCGCAAAACGGATACGCCCACGCATGCGCTCCTCGATGAAGCTTTTTGTATTAACCATATTGAATGTTCCACTGGCTAAACTGGCATCAAGCTCAGCATCCATTTGCTCATCTCTTTCTTCCCTCAGCAAGCTGCACATCTGTTTAGCGATTTCTGTTGCTGATACCTTCCTAAAACAACAACCTATTTGCAGCGTTTCAATGAATCTTGAAATACAGCATCAATCGTCGACAGAATGTTTTCAGATAAAAGCAGTCGTAAATTGTGAAGCCACAGCGAATACGGGCAAAAGATGAGCAAGCATTCGGCAGTCCACATATTATTTTGACCCTTGGCTATATCAGTGACGTATTACAATGGTACTCCGGAGTTGATCCTGTGAAGCGAGGAACACATAGGGACGTTGCCTAAAGCGATAATCTTCGCGAAATGAAACCACCTAGTCTCAATGGCTATTGTCAGTCCTCAAAATTCATTCCTGCTATTCCTCCGTAAAGTCGTACTGCCGTTTGCTTTATCTTCAGCACTCACTGTTACATATAAGCGTTAACAAAAAGTGCACCCCACATGACGAAGAGTGAGGGAACGTGACGCAACCGTCAGCTGTGGTCGCGTTGGTGGCAAATTGGAAGGAGAGCTGGGCAGTGATTTGGCCAGAAGGGAGTAGAATCGAAAGCAGAAAAGGTCATAATAGCCAACAAAGAGCCGAGTAAGAGAGTTAAGTACAGCAGGAAAGGAATCATCGCAAGGGAAAAGACCACTGGGGTTTCTCATGACGCGCATGTGCCCTGTAACTTCCTTTCACATTACAATCCTACACGATTTCTTCGTTCCATGCTGCATCGAAATTTCGTTGCTTCTTTTTATGTAGTGACCTGACGCATTTATTTGTTTGATGCATTACTTCCAAATTAATTAATAAAACGGTTTTTCAGTAGGCGTCACGAGACTATTTTATATTCATTTGAATTGCTCATAGCTTAAACGAAATAAAAAAGAGTTTGACAGAATGTGTCCGACTGAAGCAATCAGTTTACATGCGGTGCTTTTCGTGCACTATGATAAAAACTCGTTAACAGGAATCAGTGACGAATGACAACCAGTTGCTGCGATATTTTCCGCTTAAGAGGTGTCATGAGTGGGACAGCTAAGCAGACGTCATGTTTAATTCAAATGAGTTAAACGAGGCAGCTCTGCGTAAAGTTTGCCACCTCCTAACATTTCTACCTCTCAAGTCCAAAATACTTCGAACTGTCGCCATGACCGATATCACAATGTGCTTTAGATCGTTGCGAGGCTGCTGTAAAACGCTGTGATTTGATGTTCGATGGGTCGGGTTGCGAGAAAATACTTTCCAGAAGAACGGCGCCAATAAGATGGACGACCTGAAAAGATGCCTTTCATAGGAAAACATACGACGACTTGCTCAACAAATCTTGCTGCTGGCTTAGGCTCCTAAATTCGAAGCGCGGTTATAAATTTGTCTCCCTTTTGGTGATTCCGCTGTTTACTTTCATGCGTTATACGCAGAATTTTCCATTCTCAATGAGTTCTACAGCACGCGTAATTAGAAGTCCCTGCCATGTTTTTCATGTGAACTTCCACCTCAAACCGCTAGTGTTTCATTATTAGCGGAAACGATGGTACTCGCGATTCAAGTACTAAAATCTGATCCAACATTAAAAAATTTGCAACGTTCAGAAAATTGCGTAATAGCATTCAGACCTCAAATTGTATAGTTTGCATAAATATGTTGATCGTTACCATGAAGCTTGTGGTGCATTAGCATCCTATATTTGCTTGTTTATCCTAATGTTTTCAGAAAGGTGTTCTAAAGGTGTAGAGCATTCTCTGAGATTGCAGAGAAACGATACATTTCCAATTCTCCGAAGTCGCCTTGAGCAGTTCAATCCCATCATTAATACCGATCTCAGTTGCTGTGTTGTCATGCGTTACATTGATTAATTGCATTGCATTCACCTCCCAAATTCAGGTGCTAGAATAAGCTGATCTGTTGCATTGTCATGTTGCCTTCGATGTGTCACAATTAATTGGCCATACAATTTAACGATTCTCTTTCATTTTTGACTTCTATCGATGCTTGTCATCTCCCTTTTTTTCAATTTTTGCCAC
Organism: Toxascaris leonina; assembly: GCA_022844705.1. Taxonomy (NCBI): domain Eukaryota; kingdom Metazoa; phylum Nematoda; class Chromadorea; order Rhabditida; family Ascarididae; genus Toxascaris; species Toxascaris leonina. Next base: position 10,889 of record JAARMF010000795.1, on the reverse strand, counting down.
TATTACTGTCGTCTCTCGTTTCTTTCTTCGAAGCGCTGCTAGCTGTATGCACTAAATGTGTTGCTTTGCGCGATTCTGTGAATAAAGATTTCATCATTCTCATCACGGATAGCTTCATTCTAATAGAGAAAAATATCTGCTGATATCCACAAGTCAAAATGAATTGCTAGGTAAAAAACCCCGCTCTGACTCATCTCTAACAGCACAAACAAATAAATCTCGCCAATAGGGCCAGAATCTCCAGAAATAATCTTCCGCACGCGCATGCGTCATAACCGTTAATGCTTATGAATTTTGGGGGTCATCTGAATGTTCCAACGTTTACAACATTGATCACACCACTACCTCAAAGAGACAGACTCCCTCACTCAGAATTTATTCCCATAAAACACAATATTCGGTGTGCCCAAACCCAAGCATCTCCGTCCATGAAGTCTGCCGGTCAAAAAACTTCTTTCATGTGCCACCAATCGGCGAATGACTTGTGGAAATATACGTTCTCTTACTTTGGCTTGCCAAAGCGCGTCATGCGCAGTGAGTTTCTAAAGTGGTCCTTCAAAGTGACAAAGATGGATGGATGAAAAAACGAATGTAGATCAGATGCAGGTCAGAGATGTCATACGGGCAGCATTGCGGAAAGTGATGCGAACATCTAGTGACTCACCTGAAACGAGCCCTCCTTTTTTGGGCAGAAAAGACTATCCCTCAATACACTGCTTTCCTTCCATCATAGACGTCAAAAAGCATTTTCCCATATGTCTGAGGCGCTATATCTTGTTATTTTCCTGCTTAAACTTTGAAGGGGACAAAATATTTACCGCCCTCCAATAAAACACCCTCTTTGAATCTCAGCAACTTGTAACTTTTGGGTTGTACCTGATATAAAATGGAGATGTGCTTTGAAATCCAATAGATAAGGCACTAGAAAGTTGGGCTCTAGCATATACGGTTATGGCCGAAAATTGGTAAGGAACTCAGAATGGTTTATGCATGAGTTCGTTTAGACACTGACCAACTTTGGATTTTATGACCCGTAGTAAAACTTGGCCTTCAGGTTTTTCCTATTTTTCTACTTAATACGACACGTTAGGAGCATCGCTTAATTCAATAAAATTTCATTATCAGCCTACAGCAAAAAGCTTTCGATCATCCTGCTCAAAAAAGATGTGAAAACTACTGACTGTACCCAAATACCCATGCACACAAAACGAAACGAGCATATATTAAAACTAAGAGAGATTCACAACCTGAACTTCCCCTTTTGAGTCATTTCTCACATGAACTTCGAAGGGGGACGGAACTCGAAAACATTTCAATGGCAATTTGAAACAATAAAAGCACTAACAGTGCGATGCGATGACATTTTCAACAGGTGCATTTTGCAGAAACCCTCATTATACATAACGATTGAACGCGAATATGCATACGCAAGAAATTACGAATAGAGCTTCAAAAAGTCGGTGTGAAGACAAAATCGCTCTTAGCTTCTTAACCCCGATAAACTGTGGCAAGTGGAGAGGGCTGCGAGAGTTTTATGAACGTCTTACTAATTTATCTACCATAAAATCTTTTTTTCTTTTCAAAAAAAGGCGAATAAAAGTGTGAAAGATATAATGGCTCCAACAAAACAAACGCTGAAACCATGAACTGCAATTCTGGTAACGCACAGAAAGAAAATCTGACAGTTTTGAAGAAAAGATTTCTTTAGTCAACCGCCTTTGCTCAAACCAATGTTTAGATGAATTTGAAACTCGGTACAGGGAATCACTTTTGATGTAGATTGTACCCCTCAAGTTCCGTCACTCTAGCCTCAATATTTCCAAGATCGAAGCTATCGGATACAAAGCGCGATACACACGTAAGAAAGGCTTCACCATAAGATGCTGTTGAAAACCAATTAATGCAAACTTTGGTAGTTGAGCATCCTTGGAGCTAGAGTCACATTGCTGGCAGGTATAATCTATGCTGGATGTGAACTTCTAAAGCAGCTTACAAAACTGCTCGAAATTTGTTCCAGCAGTTGAAATGAGTGGTTGCTTCGGCTAAACATGAACGCAATATTGTTATTACAACATTCGTTGGAAAATTAATTGGTCGGTCTGATAAGAGAGATTGCCAGTTGGCAAGCAGCGTTTGAGGTAAGGGTATAACAGGTCTGATAGCTAGAACAGCTCTTCGACTGATGGGCAATTTTATTTTTCAAAAAGGTTCAGTGCTTAACATACATCGTTGGACAGTTGCTGAACGGTCATGGCTAGTTTCGCTCGGCTCGATGTGATGCTGCATTGTGAAACGGCTATCAGATATGACGGTTACTTGGGAATATATTGAATAAGCAAGCGCCGACCAACCAACGGCGAAACCCATTAGGGTATGACTGGGGCTGGCGGTGGCACCAGCACTTAAAAGATGGTCACAATGACAACTTCATGTCAGGGCGAGGGCGGTCCGCTGAAAAAGATCGCTGTCCCTACTGCAATCTTTTTGGGGACTGCGGTGCTTCGTGGATGAAGAAAGGCTAGGAGAAAGAAACTTCGAATGACCAAGATCCAGAAAAGGATCGCGGCCCGCCTAGCCAGTGAGTGATTCACATCAAACGGCTAAAACACTTGAAAGAAAGCCTCAGTAACCTGTTCGCCGATAGATCCCTCCTTTGCAGCGAGGATGTCAGTCGAAAGGCGACAGGCTAGTAATCACAGGTGGATGCTCGTCCGCCAGGCATTTAGGACTCGACCTCTCGTCGGGAACCTACAACTGTAGAAGCCTCACGAGGGATGACGTTATTGGTCACCTGCTCGAAGAAAATGCCAAGATAAACGGGATGTGTTGGACGTAACGGAAACAAGCAAATGGCCACCTGGGAGAATGGTAATGCAGTCTTCTTAAGGAAAGCAGCCGAAGTGCAACAAATTGGAGGGATTAGGTTTATCGCCAACAGACGATTGCTAATCAAGCAACCTCGATTGCTAGCTGTTGTCAACAAGAGTTGGTTCACTTTTTCTGCAGCCCAGCAAATACGCAACCGTCAAAGTCATACAGTTATATGCTCCCACTTCCGCAAGTTTCGACGAACATATACAGGTCTCTTATGAAGAAGTCCAGAGGGCCGCGGAGCGGAAGTGTACATATACTGCGATAATTGGGGACTTCAACGATAAAGGAGGAAGAAGGAAAAGAGGAAGAGCAGTTCACTGGCACGTATAGACTTGGTAAGCGGATGGAGGATGATAGAGGATAACGACTCACCGCATTTGCCGGAAGGGTCGGTTACTACGGCGAAAACAGTTCTTTACAATGAGCAGACTGCAAGAAGAGGGAGGTGGAAAAGAATCCCAATAAGAAAAAGAATGTCCCTAAACGCGCAAACGAAAAACGAGGTAGACTATATACAGGTAAACTCTCTGTGCGCACTACGAGGTGTTTCCGTGCCGCCACTATCCAACACGAGAAGTTATCATAGGCTGCTACGCGCAAAGCATTACCCTGAGGAAGTGGAGTTAAGAAGGAGATTTCTAAAAAGGTCGCCCAGAACAATTATCGAGGAATCCATGTTTGGAGCAAAGATTGCAGCTGCCTCGTGGGAGAAAATGGCAATATAAACGGAGACTAGGAGAGCAGAATATCGTCAGTCACACCACAGCCGTTGGAAAAGAGGAGACGGATGAAAAGGGACGGAAAAGGACATATCGAATACTCCATAGCCTGCAGGCTGATTAGAACTCGAATGAAAGACGACTTCAAGCGATACAGCATGAAAAGTCTTCTGGAAGCAGGGAAGAAAGGTGCAAGCGTAAGACGATGCAAAAGAAGCTTGGTGCTCTATAGGAATAACCCCGCCGCTTTAAGGAACACCTGTGGCGAAAGGGTCACGACAAAAGTGAAGTGGAAGAAGTCTTTAAGGAATTCTACCCAGATTTATTTGCGTCTAAGAACCCTGTAGATAAATCCGCACTTCACCATCAGGAACAGAAGCTTCCGTTAGTCACGATCCGTGAAGTTCGCCACGCAGTAATAGCCATGTCAAACAATAAAGCTCGTCGTAAGGACGGAATAGCTGTCAAGCTACTGAAGGTTGGTAGACCTGTACTATGGAAGGCGCTTGCAGAAATGCTCAGTCGTTAGTGGGAGGAAAGAAAGGTTTCGGATGATTGGAAGGCATCCAAGACTATCTTGTTGCAGAAGAAGGGCGACAATAACGACCTCAGAAATCACCGCCCAATCTGGCTGCTTTCGCATATCTACAAACTGTTCACCAAAACCCCATCAAAAGAATAACATCGACCCTCGATGAACAGCAACCTCATGAGCAAGCGGGCTTCCCTAAAGGTTTCAACACGTGGGATCACATTTCCACGCTCACCCAAACCTTGGAGGGCAACNNNGCCGCTTTAAGGAACACCTGTGGCGAAAGGGTCACGACAAAAGTGAAGTGGAAGAAGTCTTTAAGGAATTCTACCCAGATTTATTTGCGTCTAAGAACCCTGTAGATAAATCCGCACTTCACCATCAGGAACAGAAGCTTCCGTTAGTCACGATCCGTGAAGTTCGCCACGCAGTAATAGCCATGTCAAACAATAAAGCTCGTCGTAAGGACGGAATAGCTGTCAAGCTACTGAAGGTTGGTAGACCTGTACTATGGAAGGCGCTTGCAGAAATGCTCAGTCGTTAGTGGGAGGAAAGAAAGGTTTCGGATGATTGGAAGGCATCCAAGACTATCTTGTTGCAGAAGAAGGGCGACAATAACGACCTCAGAAATCACCGCCCAATCTGGCTGCTTTCGCATATCTACAAACTGTTCACCAAAACCCCATCAAAAGAATAACATCGACCCTCGATGAACAGCAACCTCATGAGCAAGCGGGCTTCCCTAAAGGTTTCAACACGTGGGATCACATTTCCACGCTCACCCAAACCTTGGAGGGCAACCGTAGATACAAACTCCCACTCGCTGATTTTGAGAAGGCCTTCGACATCGTGAATATGAACGCAAGTGTGGCTAGCACTCTTTCATCAAGGCCTGGACTCCGCCTGGACTTCATCAAGGCCNTTCACCATCAGGAACAGAAGCTTCCGTTAGTCACGATCCGTGAAGTTCGCCACGCAGTAATAGCCATGTCAAACAATAAAGCTCGTCGTAAGGACGGAATAGCTGTCAAGCTACTGAAGGTTGGTAGACCTGTACTATGGAAGGCGCTTGCAGAAATGCTCAGTCGTTAGTGGGAGGAAAGAAAGGTTTCGGATGATTGGAAGGCATCCAAGACTATCTTGTTGCAGAAGAAGGGCGACAATAACGACCTCAGAAATCACCGCCCAATCTGGCTGCTTTCGCATATCTACAAACTGTTCACCAAAACCCCATCAAAAGAATAACATCGACCCTCGATGAACAGCAACCTCATGAGCAAGCGGGCTTCCCTAAAGGTTTCAACACGTGGGATCACATTTCCACGCTCACCCAAACCTTGGAGGGCAACCGTAGATACAAACTCCCACTCGCTGATTTTGAGAAGGCCTTCGACATCGTGAATATGAACGCAAGTGTGGCTAGCACTCTTTCATCAAGGCCTGGACTCCGCCTGGACTTCATCAAGGCCTTGAGGTACTTCGGAACGCAAACAACAGGGCGCACAACAGAAATCACCTTGTTTGATGACCCAATACACATTCCAGCAAATAAAGGCGTTAAACAAGGGGACACAGCATCACCCAATTGTTTTCTGCGNNNCATCACCCAATTGTTTTCTGCGCCCTTAGAGTCAGTGATGCATAGGCTCAACCGAAGTAGTGGCAACCTCATTGACGGCGAACGACTCAATCATCTGCGATTTGCTGATGATGTAGTGCTGTTCGCCGACAGTACCACAACACTGCCGATGATGGTGCAAGAAATGAGCGCAGAAGGAACGAAGGTTGGACTGAAGATAAGTTCNCACGACAAAAGTGAAGTGGAAGAAGTCTTTAAGGAATTCTACCCAGATTTATTTGCGTCTAAGAACCCTGTAGATAAATCCGCACTTCACCATCAGGAACAGAAGCTTCCGTTAGTCACGATCCGTGAAGTTCGCCACGCAGTAATAGCCATGTCAAACAATAAAGCTCGTCGTAAGGACGGAATAGCTGTCAAGCTACTGAAGGTTGGTAGACCTGTACTATGGAAGGCGCTTGCAGAAATGCTCAGTCGTTAGTGGGAGGAAAGAAAGGTTTCGGATGATTGGAAGGCATCCAAGACTATCTTGTTGCAGAAGAAGGGCGACAATAACGACCTCAGAAATC
>JAARMF010000794.1:42512-55002 GCA_022844705.1 Toxascaris leonina | reverse complement strand
GGGGAGGATGGGAAGAGAGGGAGTGTGAGGGAGAAGATGGTAGAGCATTCAAGCAATACAACTTCCCCACAAGTGCAGTTTAACTATGAAATGATAATTGAAAAACCGTGAAACAAGAGAGCAAAAGAGAAACAGGTGAACGAATTGATTGCGTAACGAAAGCATCTTAGTGAGATGATCGAATTTCGCATAGTGAAATAGTGAAACGAAAGAAATTTTTGATGAACGTGAGCTCGTTGTCATGCTGTCAGCGAAAAAAGTTAGCCGACGTGAAATGTGCGTACGAGCCGAATGCTCATACTCACTGATTGCACAATGCTGCACTTCCTGCAATATCACACCCGTACGTACGCCTTAACGAACAATGCATGTGGCGGCTGCCTGAATGACTCGTTTCATGCCATCAAACCACTTAGTCCTATTTTGGCGTTCGCTTTTTTTTTTTTTTTTTGTTTGTTTTCTTGCAGAACAAAAACAATTGTAGTATTACCTGTAATTTGACATACGATTCAGTAGGTCAGCACAGAATTTAAAATTTAACACTAGCATAGTTTCGGGTAACTTCGATATTCTTTTTGCGCACATTATTCCGATTGATAGCAATTGCTAGTATTTAGTTCGTCTTTTTTTTTTCAGTTTTTTGAGGCTTTACGCAGAAATTTTGAGTTATTACGCCGAAAATCAGCAAAAAATGTTTGCAAAAGTTTTTTTTTAATCGCAATAAAATACGGCAAAAAAATATATAGTCCACGTGTTGTAGTGATATGGGGCCAACTTAGATGTGAGATAACTTTGATCGAATTTGCCTTTTTAAATTAGCGAATAGATTAAAAGCTTCACGTTTCATAACATCGTAAAAGAAATAAAAACATGCATCGAATTTATGCCATATATTGTGATATGCGTTCAAATATAACGCAGAAAAAATAAATTGGTATAACGCAGAAAACATTTATTATAATGCTATAATTATACGGCACAAACTATGATAAGAATTTCAGCTCAACGATTTTTGCGAGGAGAAAAAAATGACGAAAATTATTAAGACGCTCTTTTTTTTTGAATTTACGCAAAATGTTTAAAGTTTTGCGCTTTACAAACGACAATTTGTAAATGAAATTTACAACTTTGAGGGAAAATAGACAATTTGCTTGTTAGTTTCAATAGTTATCATTGGGCAGCGAAACAATTTGACCATCATCAATGATGGCTAATCACCGAACTCAAATGACAACAAATCAACAAAAAGCTTTCACTCGATCACTAATCAATCAACCTTTCAGTTTTACAAAGATGTTCAAAAAGAAGAATCGTTTTTTTTCTACGTTCACTTATTTTGAAAATAGTAACTACATGAGAAATGCAATTAATTCGTATAATTAAATAAATGATCAAGTTCCGTTAAGAAATTTAAAAAAAAGATTTTTTACATTGTCAAATTTTGTCAAGAGTCAAATTTTTACATTTTTCAAGAGAACGTTTATGAGTAGCTCATCGAATCATATCATCTATATTCGACTAATATTTATCCATGTAAAAATATAAATTATATACTTGAATTATAAAATATGTTTCCAACAAACTGCTACTATGCGGGTTTCCCATATAAAAATATATAGACATTCTTCACTGCAATCGAACTAGCGTTGAGGAATTTTATTGCGTTCATATATGCCACAATTACAAAACAAAAACAAATGACATGGCTGAGAAAGGAAACAAAGAATTTCGATTTTAGATTAAAGTATTAGTGGTTAGGAATAGGGAATGATGACATGACATGAAGAGGAAATAATTTGTTTTATTCGATGCAAATAACGATATATTCATTGAATTCAATAGAAACGATAGTTTGCACGATGCAAAGGGGAATATGGCGATTGTGACGAATGTTACAGACGCGCAAAATGATGCATGAAGCAAAAAGGAAGAAACAAGATGTGATATGTTGTTCAGATCGAGATTTTTGTCTGCTAGATGACAATCTCACATTGACGACACGAACGAAGAGGACAAAGCAAGAGCGGTAAACATGATGCTTTTACTGTTGACGAATCAATGGACGAAAAACTAGTAGTCGCTTCTGCGAATAAGCAATGTTTTCACGCCAACAAATTATATGAATATCGTATGGACATAGCGTGTTACTCCGGCTAGCGGTCGCATCCACCAACTAGACGCAATTCCATTCGAAATTCGCGTTTCATCACTGCTACGAATTTAATCGCTTGAGCATTTCGACCTCTACACACACACACACATATATATACACACACAAACAGAAACACGCAAACACACACACACATATATATATTGCTATCAGCGAATGCAGTGTATGCGCATGCTGTTGTTCAGTGAAGCGTATTGCATCATTCAGCTGCGCTTAGTCCATTTCGTAGATACCGCTGTAATCTCGATCTCTGTTAATTATTTAACATCGTCTCGCTCAACTATTCCACATTTTCGCAAGCATTCATTATACGATTTAAGTGGAAGCGATAGCTAAATGTGAACAATGTTATAGAGCTGTTATGTTGCTAGTATTTTTGCGCTTATCATAAAAGCATCATTCTTTGGTGCAATTCTTCAATGACGTTCCTTTCAGGCAGTGAAGATATCGCTGTAAAGTAAAAAATCGTCAATACACTTGTCTACATTGATGAACTGATGTGCATATAGAGGAGTTCACTTCTTATGTATGCAGCGTTCGAATATATTTCGAGTGCTTTAATAGCGAATAATTGGTCTAAAAGCGGTATGCAAAAGGTGTGGACATTGTGGATAGAAGCTAGGCGATGCATTATGCACGATCATGCTTACCGCAATTCCCTCCCGTTGCGGTAGTAATCCATGCAATTAGCGCATATGTAGATTCATGGTGAGGTGTGCGTGAACGTCACTCATCCACATGGTGATTACTACTTCTCATGATGGTAGGGAGAGAGAGAGCGAGAGAGCGTTTTAGATTTCATTCATACTCATCGTATCATCGACGATCACTAATTTCTACACGCTACATGCACGAATGAATTATATATGATCATTAAAGGGCAAATGCTTGCATCCACCATGAAAGAGACTAGCTAGTTAAGAGGACATCCGCTGAAGGAACATCCGATCAACAATTACACTCTTGTCAACGTTGCATCGCTTAATGATCACTATGTTTACTGCTGATGTCGAGATATAAAGAGGTAAAATGGATTACTTCTGATTGCATGCTATTTCACTCTTTTATACACAAAAATATTCCTGCTCAATCAAAATTTCGACTTCCTGCGAGGTAAAGGGGGAAATAATTGCTGAGAAAAGTGCAATAATTCATGTTCGAGAGTTTTCAGAAAAAAGCATAATATTGCATTTGTATGAGCGAGTTGAAAAGTGAATAGACGTTATTTAAGCAAAGATGGATAGCCCGGAATTCGACTGCCTGTCGTAGAGCTGATAGATAGTAACGTAGTATGACAATGTAAACGTAGCAATTAGTCAATAAGAAAAGTGACGGAACCCTATGATATAATATTATTATCGTCTTTCATATATATCATCTTCAAAACGAATATAAAATCAATCAACATGAAAGCCATCGATCTTTTAACGTTTCATGACTAAAATGATTTCCCTTCCACCAAAAAAGTCTCTTTTTTTCAATCACATTCAGCACATAGTCGCAAATGAACGATGAACGATAATGATAATTTGAAATACCATACGATCATTCGCACCACAAAAATCTATCCGTCAAAAGCTAAAGAAAAATTTATTGTCGTCATTTCCAACGAGATATCACAGTACCAGAATTCAATAGCCTATATTTGAAAATCGATCGCTCTCATAGAATTAATTGAGGCGTCATATTATGCAAATCTGCCATATGTGATGAGGCTATAATTCGTGAATTTCGGGATTCTAGGATACCGCAGTGGTCATTCGCCTCTTCCAAATTTGTTGACTATTACTATAATATAAAACTTTCAACTTATTCGACGTTCGAATTATTTCTTTCGAATTGTTTTTTATTGCAGTAATGTATATCCGCATAAAATAATCTTTAAAAAGTACATACAGAAGAGTGCATAAATTGATTGCAGATATTTTTAGATAAATTTAGTGTACACATATATATGATCAGCATCGATCACTCAAAGCCGCGTTCGCAAATCTAAGCAGCTGCCTCATCGTTTATTAGGGCGTTTCCCCTTGCTGAATTGTGTGTTTATTAATAGAGAAACAAATTTACGTCATTTACGCATTCAATTTTTATTATTTTCGACTAGAATATACAAATGATAAGATGCATGAAGTCAATGAAAAACTGAAATTACTTTGAATTCGATTTTTCTTGATGAATGAATTCATGAAAATTTGAAGAAGTGCTCACCATGGAAAATGAGGAAAATGTTCACCATATATGAAAATCCCGTCTGAAAAATCCTCATATTCCCCTAATTACCCTACTAACTCTCACTTCTACCCTTCCCTCATCCCCCGCTATTGCAACAAAACTAGAAGCAAGGTGTTCCTCACTTGTATATTATGAGCATTTCATTAAATTCTCATAACGTTTTTATTGACTTCCAATATTTTAGTTTTGTGATAAAATCTTTGAAACATATATATTTCATCGAGATTTCCAGTTCAAAAAAAAGTCAGACAGAATGCATGAGCGGATAATGGGATCAAAATTTGAAGTTATAGAAATGAAGAAGAATTTCTTTCAGTATGTGCTCGTTAAAAATGAATCCACATTTGAGACTACTCAAAAAATTGTTAGTTAAGCTGAATGCTGCAACGTACAGAAAATAAAACTTTAAAACCTAACATTAAAGGTTTCAGTTAAAATCTTCGTTAGATGATTTTTATGTGCTTAGCTTAGAAGAATGAAACGGAAATGGTATGCAGTTTGATCGTAACGTGTAAAAAGTGGCGCGCATGAGGACAGAATAGTGTTTATTGGTCAACGAACTACTTGACGTTATAGCGGATGAGTCTGATGGTCATCGCTAATGGCCGGTAAGATGGACAAGAATGGAGCGCCGAAACACACAAAGGATAGGCAGCGGATGTTGCGAAGAGGGTTGCAGCCGCAATTACAAGTTCATTTGGTGCGCATCGACCGATCAAACCTTTTTGTTTGCGTCGCTGAACTTGCTTGGCACGCGCCAAAAAGTAACCGCCAATGATGACTTTTTGCGGTCATTTGCAAACACTATCGAATTGATTCATAAGCTTTCAACGACCTTTTATTTCTGAATATTTCATTCCCCTGTTTCAAGCATTTATAGTTCAACACCACTACAGATCGTGAATCGCTGTAAGAGGGAATATTCAACACCAAATAGTATCTGTGCTTATTATTGATGCAATTATCCAGTAATCCAGTATTAGTACAGGATGAGCTATTTGGCCAGTAATAATATCGCCGTAACATCCTTCCACTTGTGTCAATATATGGGTTAGCAGAAAAGAACGACTAACTAGTAAGCAATATAGCATTGTTCAGCGAATAGTTTCTGAAATGCATCTTTGTGAAGCCCCATCTTGGAAGTGATATTATTTCCACTCTTTTCTTTCACAAGAAACCATTCGTTTCTTTTTCAATACTTTCTTTGTAAATTTTTTTATTTGCAGCTGCGCAATACATCAGTTGAGCATATAAATCAATCTATCAACGCATGAAAACCTCATATATGAGTATATCGGACACCGATCGTTTTTTACAATGTTCGAAAGTCGCTAATAAAGAGTTGAACATGCCACAACGGATAGCTACTAAAAAAATTTTCGATGCTAAATGTCTATATGAATTTCTAATGAGAAAATTTCCGATTGCGTAACTCTTTAACATTACTTATAACGATTACACAATAGATGTTGTAGTGATAGAATGCTGCGCAAAAAAATGTTACTGTTTTCACGCAATAGATTAAATATAATTTTTATTTAAAAAAATTGATGGAGATCGATTAACCGGGAAGGAGAAAATTTTAGGTGGCGATCTAGGTGAATGTTATATCATAGCCAGTAAATCAACAATAAGAACTCATTGCGTCGAGTCGATAGCAGTAATCGAAAGGCAGAATCTTATCATATGAGAGTGACTGAAATGTCAACCTCAAAAAAAAAAAAACAATAAAAATCTCATACACAAAAAAACAATAAAAATCTCATACACTAAGTATAGGATGTGCAGATATATGGAATGTAGAGATAAAGATTTGGAGCTTTGCAAAGTGATAAAGGAATATGTAAAGGCAATAGAAAATTGTCTGTGACATTTTAATGTGAGCATACATTCCTTGTTGTAGTACTCACAGAGCTCTATTCACGTATTTGCCAGTGGGTGGACAGGTGTGTTGAACTTCACTTTTTAAACCGAATGAACTCTTCTAAAACTTGAGGCGGCCGAAAAATATTTAAAAACAGAAAAAGAAACTCATACTCAAATGTACAAGACGCAGAATATTAGCAACAACGTGGTCACTTCCTGGGTGGTCATTAACGTCGCCTCGTGAATCAGTTTTTCTCAACTCTCACTATCACTTACTATGTCGATGTGAAATGTGTTTACGCAAAACAAAAAAAAATCACAAATTTGACGGTTTGCAAAACTAGATCGACACCTTTCACGTAGCCCGTTTGATGCGACAGGCCACATTGATGGTGGCGATACACGCGCGAATATCGAGCACAGAAATGCTGGTGGGTGGAGCTGAGCTTTAGCATGGGCGGAGTTGCACGATGCTGGGCGCTGACAAGCTATTCCTCCATCATGCCCTCAACAAACCGCCGCCACGTCGACCTGCAAGTGAAACAGCCCCAGGCAAAAAACATTTTCTGAAGCGAATGTGTTCTTGGCAGAACTCATAAGCGCTCTGTTATAGAACATGCTCTACATAAACACTGTGTAAACTCAGTTAAGAGAGTTTTTCTCTCTTCTCTACAAAATTGAACGACTTTACAAAAACTGTTTTATGGTTGAACGTAGATTACTACATCTTTACCAATGTTCTGTTCATCGAAAACAAAGAGCAACTTGAGCGTTTCAACCTGGAAACAACTTGCAAAGAAATTCGATTGCCAATTACGTCTTCCGCAACAATACTGCCTGAGGCTAATGCTAACGTCATTTCAACGAAGCAGTTTACCTTCGAGATGTCGCTTTCTTTTCTAAATTAGAGAAGCGTATCACACAAATTATCACTATTTAATGAGTAAGTTGGATATCTCTAGCGAGACAAATTTCTATGTGCCTTAAAATAACTCATATAAAATAAAAATAGTGTAAATACGCATTTCTTAACAATTGTTTTCATGAAATTTTATTATAAGTTGATACGAATGGAAACAAAACGTGAGATAACAACTGCTTTGCAAATTTTATTGCGATATTATCTTCAGAGGGGATTTATCTATTCATATGCCGAAGAGTCGGCGGCAATTGAATAAATCTTAGATTGAGCGCATTAGTGATTTTCCTTTATGGAAATCGTGGGAAAAATTTCTCAATATCCTGAATAGTTCAAGCGGAATAGCTTAACCATTCGAGTGCGGAAATGTGCATGCAATAGCATCGTTTAGAAAAAACAATTACGATCGTTTCGTCGTCATTTTAGGTAATCATCGTCGAGGAAACTACAATCAACGCTACTAAGAAATTCGGCACAAAAATCACCTCGTTGCAAAAATTCATTCGGTCTTGTTGCAGCGTTCATTTTTTTTTCGCCGTTCAGCTGCATCAAAGCATCACAAAACTTAAAGCGGCGCTCTATTCGTATTGCTGCGTAAATTTCAACTCGTAAAATATCACAAAGCACACACCATCTGCAACTGAAAACGATTGACGAACTTCACTATCGATACTTAGACTACTTCATCGATGTATCCACATGCTTTTCGTTGTGGATCGACTTCAACTCTCGATATGCGGCGAACTCGACTGAATTACGAAACGAACTCGACTGCTAGCCATGCTATTGTCGATTTTTTTGTCAATACAAAAAGAATTAATTGCGATCCATTTGAATTTTTATGAATCAAATATTTCCTGTTATTAATATGCATGCTTCATCAATTAATGATACATTTGTATGAGCTATTACTAGAGACATACATGATTCCTTCGAAAATTTTGCATAGTTGAATAACGCTGACCATAAATTTATGAATTTTCCTCAATATTTCATAGAAAATGTACGTAAAACTTTTGACATATCCTCACTGAGATTTTTGCTTTTTTTCGACTGTTTTATGTGGCTGCAAGTTGGTGGTTGGGAGAGAAAAGAAAAAAGAGCAAAAGAAACGAAAAAAGAAAAGAGAATCGCAAAAATAGGCATTCGAGAAGGATCATCACTCTACATAGCGCCACTTAAAAAAACTTCTCTAAGCTAACGAAAAACACACACCATTGGCTAAGAACATGCACAAAAAGAACCATTGAGGTGTACGAAAAAAATAGCACTCACTGAGATGATCAATTGTTAACAGCTATACTTCTTTCACTTCACGTAAGCCTAAAGAAATTTTCGGTGGAACTTTTTTTAGCGTATTGCGATCGTCGAGTTTTCACTAAAAATGTTACTTCCATTGAGAGGATTTTGTTGGGAGAAAAAACGTCCATCATTAACAGAATACGAATATAAGCAAAGAGGAAATTAGCATTCAGATTTGCTATTTTTGAAGAGAGAATAAACTTTCTTGAATTTTTTGTCACAAACAAGTGCGACCATTAAAATTTTCTATTGTCTGCAAAATTGTGCGATAGCAAAGAGTTACGAATAATGATGACTCAAACATGAGAATTATCTTATCTAAATTCAGCTTAAATCAATAATGCATTCAATCAAGTATTGCTATACAGTTAAATTATTTGCCCATCTCTGTTCGAGTGATTGCAAAAAACAATTTCCTATAGAATCATTTTATTAGTGGGCTTTCAATTCATGTTTTTTCTTTGTGCGCTGTATTACTCAAAGGTATGAAAAAATCGAGTGCGGTTTCTTTTTCATTATGGATGTTTTGATATATGTGCAAAGAATTAAATTGCAAGTATCTATGTGTCCATATATTATACGTATAAATGCCACAAGAAGAGTATTTAGTGGCTGAATCCGACATCGAGCATAACTGATAGAGGATTTTCGAAAATTCACTTCATCAGTCGACCGACAGCTCGCTAACAATCATTGCAGCAGTCGACCGACCGGTCGCTGACGCTTAATTTTGCAAAAACTTGTGTCATATAAACGCCTGGTGTATACCATTAATGGTTCAAATGGCATAAACGAATAATTCGATAGCTTACTAACTCGATAACTCACAAAATGTGACTCAAACAGCAGCTCAACGAAATCATGATTTACGAAGAGAACGAACTTAATAAACATAAGCGGCAAGATGATATGCTCAAGTATTAGCCATCAAAAACTTGAACTGTTCTATAAGAATATAAATATATAGGGATTCTCTGAGAAAGTTTCTTATATTGTTCAACAACTTATCCATATATTCCTGTCTTGGAGAATCTTATTATATGTTTTTGATATGAGGATAACTTGCAAAAAAAAGGAAAAGTGAGAGGAAAAAATGAAAAAAATAGAGCCCAATAAGAAGCGATAGGATGAAGCTTTGCAGCAATACGCGTGACAACTAAAGGTGAATCAACTTTAAAACACTTCCACTTTGATTTCTGCAAGAATTGAATGAATTTTTGAACAGTTTGAAGCCTGCGAGCATTCATGAAATGGGTCATGCAAACATCCCTACACGATATAAAGGTTGCATGCGTTGCATAAACATTGATTCGCCACAGGTGACTGGCTTGCTAAAGCGGAACTGATTTTGCAATTCTGATACATATATGGTGTTATTCAAACTTAAATCGCAAGCAGTGAACAATTTCGTGCAAATAGCAAAGACAACAATTAGCTCACTTCACGAACAGGTTTATTTCCCAATTGATAGAAAGTGATCATTCACAAGAGGTGGTCGTAAATAAAGTAGTAGACGAATAGCAAATTGCTCAATGTAAATTCACACTCATACTCATTGTGATAAATCATTTATCACATTACGTCTCGCCGTTTTGAATGTATGTTTCATTGCGTAGGACGAGAGCGATCGCATATGCTATGTTCCTATCTAAATAAGCAAAACGCTCGAAGCGATGTTATAGATGCGTGGCATTCATATGCGATCAAGGAGCCAAAATGCGGAAACAATTAGGGCCGATTTCAGGCCACATTGCCCATGCCCGTTTTAGGTCGATTAATTAAATTTGTTTCCTCTCCTTCCCGATCGGCTACACACTCTCAATCGTCCTCTTTAGCTTATGTATATAGACTCATCATTGCGCATCGAACGCTTCTAAGCTATAAGCATTATTTATTATCGCGTAAGCGAATGCTAAGATTATCACAATCAACGACAAATAACTTCACATATGACACATATGTCAGTGTATTTATTTTTTGTTTTAAAATACAAATGAGCATTTGAAAACATTTTTGCCTCACAAATTCCGCTATATCCATCATACGCTGTTTAGAATTTACGGTGCGATAAAAACTATTTCAATAGCACTTCTGAGTTTTCAGGAAAAAAGACATGAAATTTAGTCCAACTCTTTCGCTTGATCCTGAAATACATCGATGAGACGTACAGTGTAATTACGCATAAATAACCGGAAGATGGATCAGAAGGAGAATCTGAGACTGAGAAAGATTTTTGATTGCATTATGACGCTAATCAACTATCAAGGTTTCGTATTATCGAATTCTTGATAATTCATTTCCCAAGTTTTTGAGGAGAACAGTAACCCGAAATGTCGCTAGAGGCTTTTCGAATATAATTCGTCAAAGAATGTTTGTGAATATGTCGAGTAATGTAGATCCATCGTTACTGATGGATAAGAAAAAAGCAAAGCAAAGTGGAGTTGTGCATAGATGACGGTTTATTTTTCTCGCCCATCATGCACAAGAAAGGATGTAAAGCGTCACTTGTTTAAGTGAGCGTAAATGAAGTGGTTCCTCTCTTGCACACTATTGGCGTATTATAATTTGCCGATTACATTGTTTTTCGGCTAGAGTGACTGTGCAATTTGTGCAATAATATCTGCTAACCATTCATTTTCTTTTTTTACACATTTATTCCATGCTGACAGTCAAGATACCAACGAGTTGGATGGAGTTGACGCATGCATTTGCCCATATATTAGCTGCCGCATTCCCCATAGATTCATTATTCGCTTCGATGGCTGCCTTCAGGAAAATGAATTTTCTGTTTGGGAAGCAGAAAGGCGTATATGCGCATTTCGGTATATGTGTGTTGTGTCTGTGTATGTCTGCATGCATGTGTGTTCGGGTATGTGGCATATATGGCATGGCTGAACGTGTGTGCGTGTGTGTGAGTGTGTGTGCGTGCATATGGGCGTTAAAATGTATGCAGATATGCTAGGTGAGTCTGTTGCTTCATGGAAGTGCGGGTATGTGGGTTTGTCGGTGTGGGTGTGTGAGTGTGATTGCGGGTGTGGGTGCGAGTGAGTGGATGTGGGTGCGCGGGCAAGGGTGCGTAGGTATAGGGGTGTGAGTATGTGGTTGTATGGGTATGGATGCGTGAATGCGGGTGTATGGGTATGAGGGCGCGTGAGCGTGCTTATGGGTAGGTTCGATGTGTATGGGTATGGGTAGGTTCGATATAGGGGTGTGAGTATGTGGTTGTATGGGTATGGATGCGTGAGTGCCGGTGTATGGGTATGAGGGTGTGTGAGCGTGCTTATGGGTAGGTTCGATGTGTGCATGTATCTGTGTGTCTGTGTTTGCTGCGTCGATTTAAGCAGAAGCATTGTGCGATAAATCGATCAACTCGAAGATGCGCCAAGCGTATCCAATGTATTGGACTTTAAAGTGTTGACAGATGATCAAGCTATGCCATCGTCAGGTCATTGTTTAACATTTGCTCGTTAAACTTTATTTCTGAGAAATGAGAATTTTTTAAAAGTCTTATACAAGATATTTTTTCTGGCAACTTGAAGAGGAGCAAAGAAAAATTCGGCCAACTTTTTTTTTAGATGGCTGCAACGAAGATCGCTCGCCTGATAGAATGGTTTTACGAAATGGAAAGACTGATTAGACTGAAACATTCAAATGATTGAGGGAGCCGAAAACAAAAAAACAGTTGGTAGCCAAGACTCGTTGCGTGGTAACGTGTGAATGCGCCTCTAGTTGCGCGGATCTCAAACGTAACGGAACGCTGAAGAGTTCATTGTCTAAAAATGCTGCGTTCGGAAGCAGACAGATGATGCAAAGCACCAAAATCTATAGGCTGTCCAAGTTCCTCATCAAACTCCTAGAACCAGCATGAGACAATTGAGCTGATATTCGACGATGTTGTCCCATTCTCAAAAAAAGAAAGTCTGCGACACTTCTATCCGTTCTTCCTACTTTTGCACTGTTATATGTAAATATAAATACATATATATATATATATATAT
>JAARMF010000794.1:1206-23107 GCA_022844705.1 Toxascaris leonina | reverse complement strand
CCCCCCCCCCCCCCCCCCCCCCCCCCCCCCACATATTAAAGTCCAGGAAGTCAATGCTTCAACTTATTTCAGACTGTCTTCACGAAAACGAAATGCTCGCATGCCATCGCACCACAGCGTACATATTTGTTCCCACGAAACGATCTTTGAACGTTGCCACCCTCTCTTTCGCGTTCCCATTTCTGTGACTACTAAATATTATCCGGATTTTCACCTCTTTAAGCCTACGTTCCAAGAAGGACCGCTTTGAGATAACATGCATCTACATGAGCATAAACCCCAACTTTATGCAGTAACTAAGAAAACAGTGCTCTGTTAGCGGAGGGTGACCGCCAACTACCAGATCGACAAGTGATACTTGCTATATTGATGATAGATGAAAGACACTTGTCCAACCTTAATACGCCAAACGTGGATCGAAGATGCATGACTGGGACCATGCTCAGCACACGATACAAATAACTGCCTGCCGAGTTCATCAACTGCCAATGCAAATAGTATCGCACATCCGGAATGTCGTGAAATTGAGATCGTATGCGTCTATAACAAATATATCGTTACGATTTAAGTGACGCCAACAATTCTGACATTCCGTAATGATAAACAGTAGATCACAAGAAAACAAACAACAAAGAACTGAGTCGAAGTAGTTAAAGATAGATTATCCCATACTGGATGACCGAATGGTTTATGATGGAACGGTGATTTGCAGAATTTAGTGCTATTCAGAAATCGCTTCGTTTGAAATCCATTGTTGAGCTATTGAAGTCAGCTATATCCGTTGCAAAGTAAACTTATTTTAATGAAAAACGTAGCGGTGGTAATATTTGATGAAAACATAAACTTTGACATTAAAATTTTAGACTTTTATAGGAAAATGGAAGCATAAAGCTTGCCATAAAGACTCACCACTGAAGAACTTAAGTCAGAAGCCCTTTTCACAAATTTGTCGTCATGCCGATCGATCCAATATATGGAACGGTTTGGAGAGAAAAGATCGAAACCAATAGAAGATGGCGCTCCCACATTTAAAACCGATAATGTCGTGTATGCCTCCTAAAGAAAAGTTTGAGTAAAACACCTCAATACCAACAATCGCTCCCAAATAATATCACAGAGAAAAAACAGACTACTGAACCACTGATCAAGAATTTTGAACTAGAAACGATAGAAGAGAATATAGTTATTTTATGCAGCCACAAGACAATAATGTTAGTAAGAATTCGCTTCACCCTACCCAGTACCCTCCTCCCTCCTCCCCTCTCACAACCACGTTGATCACGGTTAAATATGTTCATGAGGGATCACTACGGCAATCACATTCAGCAAAAACCATACTTCTGCTCTTCTCTAATGCCATATCGAGCGGATTTCATTATATTTTAAAACTTCAACATTCGAACAGTTCATTTCGTAAATGTGCGATCAAAGAGCATTTCTGATCATAATGATAAAAATAAAATGAAACGAGTCTTACATCTCTCCACGAAACACTAGTTGTAGGTGTCCGCTTCAAATTGAATCGAATAAAGCGTCCTCTGGTTGCGATCAGTAAAAACTTCTTCGGCGCTGAAAAAAACCTTTATACAATATACAACCCGGAACGACCTATATAAGCCTCTACTCTTCTGCACCACCACAACATTATATTTTTCTTAATACAAACGTATGCAAGCAGTACATTTTGCATTCCGTGAGCCATCTTTCTTAGTTTAGTACGCAATGGTTCGAGTTTCCCTTCCAACCTCATTCTTCCCCCCTCCCCCTCCTTCCTCTTCACCGTCCACTTTTACAAAAGTGACTGCATAGCTCAACAGATCTTATGGAAAATAAAGGAACACAAGCTTTCAAACATAGTTGCAAGAGCTCATCTTCGAGTAAAATAAATTAGGATAAACAAATTGAAAGAAAGATGAGAACACTTACGAAGGCATTTTTTCGTGGATGAGTGCAATGTGAAGTGATCCTCACAAAGACACTTTGCTGAGGCATTCTGTAGAGTTTTTGCAGTCGCCACACAGATACCGCTGCATCCGCCATTATTTTTCACACAATCATTCCATCCTTAACATCATATATACCTCACTGCACTATATCATATCTTCAAGAAGCTTTATGCACAAAATTGTCGACTATAATGCCAATGTGCATTCATTCTCATCGCTATTTGACAACTACATTGTGGAAGAATAGACAGCGTGTCGAGGTTTGAGAACACGCTAAATAAAGTTTTTTTAATGCTTAAATCAAGATTGCAGACTAATTGAAAAGCCCATCACGTAAAGGTGTCGCAAACAAATCCCTTCATGGAATTGGAAAACTGCTTTAAAAAAAGTTTCCCCGAATGTGTATTTATTATTATAACGAATCTGCCGGCTGCGTTTTAAAAAATAGCCACAATTCCTTTTCAACAAGTTCGGCAGTTGAAAGTAGAAGTCTTACTTAGCAGTACTTCATAGGAAATAGTTCGTCGCACCGACCCCATTCATACAAAAGTACATACACAGATAAGTGAAGAAGCGACTGGTTTAACATAGGCCGAATAAATGCAAAGACTGCCTCAAATTTCAATAAAAAAGAATGTCTCAAATTAAGGGCTGAAAGCCACTTCAAAATAATGATAAAAATAAGAGCCAATTACTTCCTGAGTTTGCCCAGAAATAAGATCCTTCCCACAAAGGCAACTATCACATTCATTCCAAGAACGTTACCTTTAGCAGTTTGGCCATGTGCAATACCAAGATTGAGCACATTTGAAATATTGACGTGTAGAACGCTAAGTGCATCTCCTCCATAAGTTTCGATGCTATTTGTTTTCGCGTTTGCAAAATAAACTTTTTTCTGATAGATCGCAAGTGCAACTGGTAGGAAACGTTCATTTGAAATCAATTGCGCACGATTTGCTCCTTAAACAGCAATGTAAATATTGGATAATTATGAGAGCCTAATACTGCAGTCGATTATAGCGAATAATAACAGAAATGAGATTTTCCTCATATTGCAATCAAAGCTCACTGAAATAAGTGCAATAATCATCATAATAAAAATAGTATCTCGATTCGGGAATCGAGTATAAAACGATATCCTTTATTTGAGGTTCAATAATAAATGAGGGATGCACCTGCTGATTCTTTGGTTATCGAAAGTTTTTTTAGTGAATCCCTAAAAAGATAATCCAACAGAGATCGCCCAATGAATATGCAGAAATTATCAAAGAAACTATAAAAATGAAATCATACAGGGGGTTTGAAAACTAAACATAGGATCATTTGTGCGAAAAAGTCTACCAGAATCTGGGGAATCTGTTCAACCAAGCCCGACAAGAACAAAACAATTATTTCCTTGGCTTGAATCATTTCTCGATAGCTACCTCTTCGGGCATTCACCTGTTTATTTTTAAATCACCGATAAGAGAATGGGCATCAAACCATTGAAGTCAACGACGGATATGGTGCCGATTCGATCGGCCGTCTCGCTCCACACAATTAACTCTGATTCAAAGTCGATAGCAAGCGCGCTCACCGAACGTACATCACGGATAAGAATCGGTCCTCCTGTTCGATGGCCCTCGAGAGGCGCTTTCTAAAAAACATAGTTTACAGTTTCCTTGTAGCTTCACTCAAGTAAATGCTGCGTAAATGTTGGATACAATATCAGGGTTTCTTCTCGAGGACTGTCGATGAACCACCCGCTCCAGTTTTTACTTCGACCTATGATATGAGAGATGCTTTCTATGATTCTTCCCCCCTCTCCCTCTTCCCCAATCCCCCTCTCCTTTCTCTTCATCTTTGTATTTATTGCATATCCTGCCTGGCACAGCTCACATAGTTGTTATGAATTAAACCGAGTTCACATATTTGCAGCATCCTTACGAAATCTATCTTCATAAAAGTTTGGTTGAAACATATTCGATTCAGATATAATTTTGATGACTCACATGTATTGCGATTCGATTCGGGTTAAAGTAGTTGACAAAGACGAAAAACAATTTCGTAGGGTGAACGGCAAGATGTCGTGGATTCAAATCTTCCCATGCGATCGTTCGACGAGCGTGTCCATCTTTCGCCGCTACCTCTATCCTCCTCTGTTCGATGTTACACCTGTATCAAAGATGCCAATAGAAAGACAGCTCACAAATAACTACTCAGCCATCCACTATATCACTCCGAAAGCAATCCCAAAAATTCAAAAGTTACGCTATATGAAGAAACACTCGAACTCATAGAAATAAGCCGCTGAAACTTGCAGCTTCACGTCAACAAATTATTGACGATTGATGTCCCTCTCTAGTCAAATCAAGCAGAAAAAAAAAAAAAAAAAAAAACGACGATGCTAGCTTAACCGACTGAACGGCAGCCACGATCGCTTTCAATCTTCGTCAAACCGTTCTGAATTTTTATGGGCGGAAATGAGTGAAAATAAATAAATCAGTCAATACATGTTTTAAACTATCCTATTTTTTTGATTGAAGGCAGCACAGTAAATTAAATTAAGAAGTGAATATGAGAAAACGAAACGTTGCTACGGGACGATATTCAACTGCTAACCAGTAGATGTTGCCAGTAATCCAATCAACAGACAAGTGATTCATTGATACGCCCTCCAAAACTGTTCGTACATCGGAGCCATTAAAAAACGCACTACGTAGAGTGGCACGTGTGAAGCGTCCACGACCCTCGGCCACCCAAAAAAGGCGTTGACGACTCTGAAAACATAGATGCAAAGGTGAGCAACAGCAGCCATCAACGGAACAACGACACATATAAATACCACACGTAAATTGTTAGAAAGAAGTAGCAATGCCGAATAAGCGCCGCAATACCATGAAAACGGGAGTACAGCAATAGTTCCAACTAGCTCCGCTTTATAAATTTAGCGGTATTTCCTATGTCAAAAATTCAGCCAGAAGGAATTCACTCAGCCAACACACGCTAGCATTGGAGAGAATATTAATTGCAGTACAAATTTCTATTACTTCTTTAGGAAAAGAAGACTGAGGCAAAAAGCATAACCATAAAATCATTCACCTAATTAAGAAAAATTGCAGAACAGTGCTGTTTAGCATACTATGTTACAGCTTACCACGACCAATATGGAACGTATAATCATTGTACTTCGAGATTCAGATAGCTTAACTTCGCCTTAATATTTTCTAACACTCGATTACCGTAAGCGATTGGCTCAATAAATTCAAAGAGAAAGAAATCCGCTTGGATTTTCCAACGATGGATGAAATTTCTAGAGACAACGCAGCACCTATTTCATCAACAAATACTTATTGAAGCGAAGTAAATGCCTGACGTGGATCTTTTTCAGCAGCCAACATTAAAGGATAGACCTGGTCAATGTCGAAACTGGCCGGTGTTGATGTCATATTAGCGATATTGATACGATGATTATTTGTCGGTGATTTCTCGAGTGAAATACGCATAATACCCCTCGAAGGCGTACTAGCCGTATAAACGATGAACGCTGTTGGCATTACACAAGTGGCATTATCAGCACGTAATTCATAACCAACTGGACACATACATCCTCGTGATCCATTCGGCCTGCAAACATATTCACATATGCGAAAAAGCATGAAAACAATCTCTATTGAAAACGGCAAGATTCTCCGAATTATAGTAAAAAAATAATCAACATACAATTTAACACAGATATGCGAGCAGCCTCCTCGATTCACTTGGCAAGCGGAATGGCCTTGCGGCACATGGTTCAAACTAACGGCCCGAATTCCCATTTGGCCGTAAATAACCGAATCAGAAATAACGGCTAAACGCTCGCCGAATAGTGTCTCGTTCTGCGGTGGTATACGGATCGCCGAAATCTTCCGTCCATAAAGTGAATTACAATAGAGTGTGTTACCTGAAAAATATCAATTTGGCAGTGCTCATAACGATGTGAAGCCGATAGCCATCACAATACCTTTTTATTATCAATTAAACTGTTTTCCAGTATTGCGATGACTTGCGAAATTTACTTCATCATTGCAATGAGCAGAGAGCACAAAGAAATATATATTTGTCAGCATATTGACTTAAAGAAAGGACAAGGCAAGGACAAGGTTTAATGGATAGAAGGCGTCATCAGATAAGCGAAAAATCGAGCACTGAATTCGCAGTTGTGTCGCTTTTACTCATTGCCTAATCCCACTATGAATTCTAAACAACCACATCTAAAACAAGTATATATGACAAGACAATTGTGACATAGCAAAAAATCGTGTAAATGAAAAACTCTCACTAGCAAGTACTCACCAAGTTTTGAAAGCGAATAAGGATGATTCACGCTGCTCGAAAAAACGGTCACATCCGATCCATCATGTAAGACCGCTGACTTTATCAAGGATCGTCGTCCCTCTGCCCAATATATTCGATCCTGTTCCGGATCAATAGCGATTCCATTTGGCCACGCATCCTCTTCCAAAACGATCTAGAAAATAAAACACGATCAGCAATGGGGGTAGCAACTAGTGACCTGATAAAACAATAACTTTTCTGAAGGCATATCCATGGTTGCAAGATAACGCATATAACAGGTTATCGCTGCTAAACGGAATGTATGCCATAAACACCTTGCTTTAAAACCAAAAGAACGAACCCGATTCTGTGCCACAAAAAATGTCACCTCTCAACCGATGCAACAATCAACTAGTTATTTGCCTCAATAATTAGCGTATGTTGTTCGCATGCGATTAACGCACAACACCAACGAACATGCAGGAAGAGAAGTGAGGTAATGACTAGTTTAATCATAAAGCTGCGTTATGCAAAGATTATTGCTGACAGCAAACTAGTTCCTCAAGAAGAAAATCCTTACGAGGATAATTCGATGGGTACCATCCAGCCAAGCTCTCTCAATACGACCCATGTTCTCATGCCAATCCGAGAAATAAATATATCCTCCAACTGGATCAACAGCTAGCCCTTTTGGTTGCCCTAATCCATGCGAAACGACCGTCTGACGATAATCATCAACCAAACTTTGTATCTAAAAAAAATCATATGTAAAAGCAACATAGAAGCATAGCATGATCAAATAAATTTTCAGCTGAAAAGCTGCTTTAACTAGCTCTACACACCAACTGACACAAATCAAATACATAATATGCATTAGGCGAATATACTATCAAGAAAAAAAAATCTCATCAATATGCAAGATGATTTAGTTGCGAGTGATCTAAAATTCGTTTCGCTTAGCAACTCAAAACTGTAAAAGACTTAAATACAACATATCGCTATCTATTACAAGTATGAACGACTTCTGTGAAGTAATGTGCGCAAAACCGCCATTTATATATTCCAGCATAGTGACACAAACTTAAAAAGGTAAATTTCCTCTACAGATAGGGTGATATTGCATTTACAACTGAGCAATCCTAGGATACTTCCACGAATAAAGAATTCGAATCGAAAATATACATTACTTGTCGAGCGAGAGAGCGAGATCGGTGAATGGCAACAGCGGCGAATGCATACTAAACACTTAAATTACGATGCAAAGATGCAATGAAGAAAGAAATTCTTTCAGGTCTCTAAAAATACAGTTACCTTGATTTGTGCGATGTTAGGATCAAGCCAGTAAATATTACGATTCAACCAGTCGACAGCCAACGCCTCCGACTTGGGCGTAACACCATCTTTGATTACTTCCTAAAAACAACTTTCAATCTTCCACAGTACATGACTTCTGGAATCGGAGCAAACACATAAATATTACTGAATGCATTCTAATAAACTGAACAATCCATCAGCGTTGCTCATTTTCCTCGTAATGAAATGACGATGAGGAGTTCACGAAAACATTAAGGATCAGTGGAAATTAGCATATTACGAAAACAGTACCTCGTGTTCAGAGCCATCGAATTTGCATCTACGTATAACGCCGTTCTCGCCGTCGATCACATAAACTTTCTTCTCAATCGGATCATAATCAACGTGCATTATCTTCGATTCTTGAGTGTCGGCACCAGCATACGGTAGAGGTAAAGGTGTATAGTCCTTCGTTTCCAAGGAAATAGAGATGAGACCAGAGGTTGTTGCCACCAAAAGGACTCGGTCAATACCTAAATCAGGCTCATACTCGAATAAAACGAGGAGGATGTGTGGTGAAATTACACCTGCAAACGTTGCGGTTTCTCTAAAACTTCTTAACTTGCTGGTACTGCTGTTTTTTGTGCAGGCAAAAAAACACAACAGACTCTCGGAACATCATATGCCACAACAGGGAGGTGAAGGGGGAGGATTTCTGGACGTGAAGAGAGATTATCCCTATCCTGCATTGAAATCTTATCATACTAATAAGTTCGACACATCAAAGATGGGATGAAGGAATGAGTCTACTTTAGGATGGAATCAAAGCGAATTCGATGAGTGCACAAGCAATCTCAGAATTAGAAGCAAAGCAGGTTATTTCTCAAAGCGTATTTGAAACGCGAGCTCAAACGCTATAAAATAATAAAGAATGCAAGTTTAAAATGTACCATTGGGAGCACAGGTTAGACGGTCTTCAAGTAGACGAACACCAATAGGGCACAAACAAGATCGCCATGGTGCCCCAGGAATGAGAACACAAATGTGAGAGCAACCACCATTAGCAACAGCACACGGATTCGGTGATGTTCCTGAAAATGAAGTAAAACTTATTTGCAGCTAATGCTTGCTTTTTCTATCGCACCATGAGACATGATAGAACAGTTTCTGCGCATAAATGAGCCCTCCAATACAAATAAGCGTAAAAGAATTAATAAATATGGGAATATAGAAGGGATGTTTCAGAAAGCTAACTTTGAGGCTGTGATCTTGGGTCGAGTACTCGTAAGGCCTCAACACCATTCGAATCGGCCAGCTGACGCATCGTACCTACACAGTCATCCTTCTCACATAATGTAATACCCGAGTTCTGATTCGTTACCGAAGTCCAAACCAACAAATTCTGCAATGCTTACACATAAACAGTCGTCTGCCCTCATTTCAAAAAATTCATCGCTATTCGTCGTTATTGGGCGGTATCGATCAAAAAGTGCCAAATTCACCTTGATCAAGGATTTTAATCTCCTTCGATGGATAGCCATGAATTCAAATTTCTCGGTAACCAACGAAGTGACAACAATTTTCGACCACCGAGTGCTCTTCGATTAATGCATACCAAGCCTTCGCCACGCCACCGGTGAACAGATAACCGCATTTTACCCAGTTACCACCAAGTTTAAATTCTTCAGGTCCCAACATCACTGCTGACATAAATAAATGGACAATTAACATTGTTTAAAGAAAATTAAGCACAAAAATCGTTTCCCACTTCACTTCAATACATTATTCAAAATGCTTCCATTGAAGAAATTTGCCAACAGATGCTCAGCCAAGTTAGCAGATTTACTAGCAAAAGCAGTGGAATTGCTTCTGCCACCAGCTGCTCATGAAATTGCATAAATTATCTCAACTCAGCCTTTGATTTTTCGTCTACGTACAAGCATAGATGCAGCATCCACTCTTCAAAAATATATAACGAATTGAAGTAAACTCACATCGAGTACATCGAGGTAGAAAGCATTAACTTTGGTAGCTACAATACGGCATGATTCCCTATCGTATAGGTGACAACTCCATATCTGTGAATCATCTGGCGAGATTTTCGTTCGTGCATAATAGAGAGTCCTCGTAGTCTTCAAATAAAACTATTATTTCAAGTGTGTTTTAGTCGAGTTGAGATCATTGCTCTACGATTTCAAATCGAGAATCTGAGAAGAATTTAGTTCGCAGTAATCAACGAAGCACATAGATTTCAAAAAAAAAAAAAACTTCAAAAAAGAGAAATTAAATCGTGAAACGAGTGATGATGATGCCATTCCCAAAATCTTCAGTGTATCGATGAAAATATTATCAATCAAACAGCTAATTGCCCATACCTGTTCAAGTGTAAGTGCAGCAGTTGTTATAACGTCCTTAGTGTCATCCCTGAATGGGTACGCATCGTGATGTCGACCATCCATCCATGCACGCTCTATTCGTTTGTGCACTCGGTTCAGCCAATACATATAGCTGCAACTCGATGATGATATACAGCACCCATCGCATATTGACGCTGACAATTGCGTATGAAAAGCAAACAAACAACAACTGGCAAATCCAGATAACCCACTCAACGGACCAGCTTTACTTCCCTCTCTAAAAATTAGCGTCGCAACCCACGTAGCCACACTAACAAAGGTGTTTATTTCACAGTTTTTACCTCAGGTAACAATTATAAAGTTAATACCTTTGCCGGCACACAAGAAACACCGACGCGAAGAATGAGCAATATCAACTCAAGAGGGAGTAAAAAACAAATATGCATAATCTAGGCTAATGAAACTTTCACAGCTAGCATCACTGAATGCATTAACAAAGGACGAGAGGAGAACAACGCTTTACTAGTGTAGCGAACGCTTTAAGCGGTTTAATGTGTCATTTAGGTGCAATTCCTCGATCGGTTTTCTACCGCCCTACTTTGTGACACACCTTTTCAACCAATTCACTATGGCTCCTCAACCAGCATAGACAATATTCTACACGAATGACACAAAACAATATGGCGGCGGTAGATACAGCGCTATCACTCTTCCTTCCCTTTGATTTGTGATTTTTAAACCTATTCTTGATCTGTTAAACCTCATTTACGAAAATAAGTAAAGAATTACCTAAATCATATAAAAGTACAGCAGAAATAAGAATCCAAGCTTAAGGGAATTACCCGTCCAGCGGATCAAGAACAATCGAATGGAGTGCGTCGACCCGTGAACCAGGATTGTTAAAGCTCGAGTGCAGAACAATCGCGCAACTGGTATTGACCTCGAGCGAGCAGACCTCGATGCGACCAGCATTATGCACACTGGCCGCCTCGATACCCACATAAAGCTTGCCAGTGACCCATTCAAGCGCCATCGATGTGACCGTCTCGTCGACTATACCTCCGCTTCGGCGAATATGTGAAGAAGGAGGCGAATTGCCTCGCAGTGAGACCACTCGTATGCTATCACTCGACGATCGGGACCAGCTTTCCATATAAGCCAAGGTACCCTGCAAGAGATCTCAATGAGATTGCTCAACGTTGTACTGTCCTACATGGCAGCTGCCTAAATATAACACCATCAGAGGAACTGAAACGAAAATTAATTACTCGTGCTGCTTACTCTGGCGATATCGGCTGTCATAAGGACAGGAAATGACTCGTCGATTCCGTTGACAATACTGGTTGTTGAGAGGATAGCATTCTGTGTTGTGTCCACTGTCGTTAGATCTATTGACTTCTGACGCCGTACCACCAATGGAATCTCGAGGCATTGCACTTAAATTAAAACAAATGAGAATATGACACAATTTAGACATGAAATTATTTAACATCTTTGACGTGGAAGTTGACAAATGCATTCTGAGCCAGAATGAGAATAACTAAGAACTTCTGCAATCTGCACCTAAGAGCTCTATGCAGCTGGAATTGTTTAAAAGGGGCTCAACGAAGTGTGGTATAAGAGCAACACGAATATAGTATCCCACAACATTATTTGACTATAATAATTTACTTCCGCTACATCTTTCTGATAACTGAATACTCCTTCGTGCCAAAGAATCTAGGCTTCTGGACGAATAGTATACAAAAACTTCTTTTTGAGCAGAATCATGGAATTTGTGAAGTCGATGAAAAGTTTCACGTAAAGTTCCTATGCGCTCCATGAGTCAAAAAACCACCGATTCAAAGTGCATCTACACTAAGTTATCAGCGCTTTCAACAATAAACACAATAAAAATTGTTTGTGAAAAACATAACGCACCCCTCTTAAATCCACAACAGAAAAATGCTCACCATGGCAAAGCAAAAAGCAGAAGAACGCCACAAAAAAGGGCATTATGAAACGACAGCCTTCGTCTACCCCATTACGAGGATCCTGAAATTGATCAGCTTAAAAGAGTTCGTTTAGCAACTCTTTTTTAAGTGAGAAATGAAACATCCAACGAGGTGAAATGTTTTAATTCGATACGGTTATATATTTTCTTAGATTCTACGGCTTCTTGCCACACTCTAAACAAACGAATCACTAAAAGTCGCGGCTCGAAATAGATGGAACACAGTTACTAGCAATGATTCACATCCCAGTATCGGCACAACGTTTACTATCTGACTGCGACAAATCAATACAACCATCAATGGACCACCTGCACCATGCAGATTAAGGTACTCGACAGACAAGCCGAGACAGAGGACTCAGCATGAATGTTTTGATATTACATCAATCGATAGAAACATTGTGATAGTGCAATATTTTGCATTATAATACGCAAAACATAAGACATATTTGTAGCCTCAAAATTGTTCGGTTTTTTCTTTTCATAAGCGCTTTGTGAAGCAGACCACCGACGGCGCTACGCGATAAGCCTTTATATATACGTATGTACACGACAATAACTAAACAAAGCCTTATCAGAATTTGATGACGATATGAAAAACAATTCGAGAGGTGAGATGTAAACGGATATACATTAGATGTGAGTAGTTTGTTGCCTACTTGAAATATTCTTTAAAGTGTTCAACAAAAGAATGGATTATAGGTTGTACTTCAAGAAGGATTCCTCCTATCAAACAACTTTCATCGCATCAGCTATCAAAACTTTCATTTCCACCAACTTTGTGCTATTAGGCAACATTGCCACAATGTTCTGCGTCTGCATAACGCTTTCAACATTCGAAAGACATAATGCTTACCTGCTAAACGATGAGATAGCCTTATATCTTCTCCATATATAACCGAAATCAAATTTCGCCGATGCATTACTCCTCGTTGAGATGATGAACTCCTTTAGGCTAGCTAAATAACTACACCACCAAGCACTCTTTCAGCTATTGTACGAAAAAATTTTACATCGTCGACGCAAACACTGAGATCACTTGTCGAATTTCACTGATCGCAACGAATACACTGAAACAACGAATCAAACCACAATGATTGCTATTTAGCATTGAGAGTATTATGCGCTTTTTTATTGTCATTCGACCTACTCGAAGAGCAAAAATGGGAACATCACCAAACTTGTACAAACTTTTGCAACCAACCCATCGCAATATTTCAGGCTACTTTACATTTCTGCAAAAGATTCTTGCACACCAAATTTCATTCACTGAAATCAATTCAAATACTGACAGTCGAAAATCACTTTGAGACCTCAGGTTGAACTTTGCAGCTCAAAACCCGATATTTATCAACTCACCATAGCACTTAATTCTTTCTGAGGTCCTAGTCCCCTAAAAACGTGCGAAAATCACATTTGCTCTCTTATGGTTTCAAGCTTGCAAGTGTTAGCATTCTGCAACCTGTAACGACTCGACCATCTCTTGCGGCATTCAAAAATCCCCTCAAAGTCTGGTAATTTTCGCATTCTTTGAAGGTGCTTTCGACCTAGCTCAACTCCTTGCCTTCCTTCGCGTTTTCTTGCCGTCCTCTGCGATCCTATTGCTGGCAATCTTTGGCAGTGCTTCTCGATTCTTGGCGATCTTTTGAGAGCATTTACGGTGTTTGCTAATCTCTTATGTGTTCCTTTGATTCGATTCGGCGCATCGCCTTTATTGGTACAAAATTCATGAAATCTGGCAATACTTTTCAAAAAAAAAAAAAAAAAAAAAAAGAAAAGAAAAGAAGATAATGCCACGATTTGAATTAACGAATCTTTTTCATCGAAATATGCGATCCTTATGAACCTTACCACTGCATTTGCCGGTACTAGCAGAATAAACAATAAAAAATGACAAGCTGTAGGTGCTTTAAGCATGGCATACACTTTTTCGTTCCACTTATTTCTCTAAGCACTTCCATAAATTGTCATCAAATTTGCAGTAATTCAATATTACAATCTTATGAATTTTCTATGAAAGAATCCTATTTCTTTTTTGGCCGAGCCGTATAAAACAAAAGTTAAAAATGGCACATACAAGATGCGCTTCTCACAAGTAATTTTGCAAAATAAATTGCAAATGATTTTTCGACAACCTCAAATAACTTTAGACTTTCGCTCAAAAAATACGACAGATGAGATTTATTGCTTAAATTGTTCCCAACTGAAGCGGTTTCCAATTTGAATTTGCTTCATAAATAAGATTACATATTTCTTCATATAGAAGCATGATCATACCCGCGTTTCGCAAATAATTTTTTAACTTTGTGGAGTGCAAATTTTGCAAATTTAGGCGATTGCCACATGAAGCAATAACAACAACCGCTACAGTAATGTTGTTGGTGTTTGTGATTATTCGAAAATTTGTTCTTTGCTAAATCTGGCTCGAATAAAAATGATAAAGAAGGCATTCATAGTGTCATTAATGGGTCTCTGATGGTGCCGGAATCCGTGATCTGTAATTTTCTGGGCAGATGCTGCAATTGTCGTCGTCTACTTCATGAGCATATAATGCTAACAATACGAATGAAAGTGAAATAGTATGGTGCGAGGTGCTTCATATAAGTTGTCAATGTCTTATGATAGGGCCAATTACGATATGGCCTAGGTTTCTTTGACCACGAGAATAATAAAAATATTTACATTTTTAAAAAAAAATTGAAAANAATAATCTGAAATAACACCGATAACAATCAAGAGAACATTTTATTCGCACTATTAATATAGATGACCGGTAAAGCAAGAAAGGCGAAACATAAAGGCATTGTAAATGAGATCATTTTGCACTGAGAGAATATATGCGTGTATTACGCCCTCACATAATGATAGCCATGAGCATGACGGAATAGCGATAGTGCTATGCATACGCCGATCATCTGAAAGAAATATCATCGATCAACGAACAATTCGACACAACCGATTTCAGATTAGAATCAAAAGAGGAAGATGTAACGCTGTTCGTGGCTATTTGTGCAAACTACAGCATCATAGCATGTCAAATTGGCGTAATGGCGATACCTTTATTTCAACTCTAAGCTTACACAATGTTGAGATCGTAAGGAGGGAAGGAACACGGAAATAGGAACCTAGAAGGATGGAATCGAACCCTAACCCTTCATTTTCTTCGTGAAGGACCTCATCCATTAATCTATAGTTTTTTAAATTTAGCCTGTTTTTACTTAATTGTGCATACGCTCGTAGAAGGGAATTCTTCGAACGATAACGATGCTCTTTAGCGAAGACGACAATGCACAACTGTCCTTACTTTGAAAGCGATGAGCAACAAACTTTTAGAGTAAAGTTAATTTTTTACTTTTCATTTCTTCTCCCTCAACTATAGGAATGAACTCGTTCATAGCTGCTGCCTTCGAAGTAAGTTGGAAATCAATTGAAATCAATCAACATCTACGTACTGAAAAACACGGAACTGCGAGGCGCAGTGATGGATACACAAATGAGCTCTTTTACTTTCGACGTCGTTATTGACCTCTGCCGTGATTCTATCCTCTCATGATCATAAAAATCTCAACAAAGTCGGCGCCCAACTGCCATCCTTCCCCAAAGGATTCAAATATGCATCGAAATAAAATTTTTATATAGAAAACTTCACTAACCTGAAATACTGCAAAAGAAAATCCAACAGATGCAAAAATTGTTGTTTGTACATCGAGCCATTGTAGAAGTTTTTCGTGACAACCCTGAAATTAACAATTGAAAGCAATCAACAAAATGCTTGAACGAGATGTTAGGATACATAGACAACATGCCAAACGGAACTTAAAATGATGAGTTTTTTAAGAATGAGAAAAGCGCATGCCTCAACATAGACCGAATTGTTAAATGCTGACGAGAAGTAAGCGTATGTCGTGCACATAAAATCCACTGGTTGAATGCTATGCGCTCTTGCTTGTTGTGTCTGCTTGCAACATGATGCCGGTACGAATGAACGGGTCCCTCGAAGAACGTTCGTCTTGTACCAGAAGGATTCGTAATAGTCTTTAGGTCCTATGCCACCACAACAATGCTGCTGAAAGCGCAATTTCGATGCTGTGGAAATGTTTCGATACTTATCACACAACTGAATAAAATTAAACGACTTCGGATGGAAATAGTGATATACTGCTATATCTATGGCATACACTCTAAAAAGATTATTCAACATAGACATATGGATGAGCAACATATAACGACAAGGCACACAATTGGAAATAAGCCATACTAATAAACATGACAAACAACACTCTTATAATATAGAGACACAGTAATGAGTGGTTTAGAAAGCATCCAACAACTCAGCGCAACAACATTCACAGAATGTGCAAATTAATTCAAGAGCGATTAACTGATCAATCGATTGAGAAGAAATATACGAGCGATTTTGCATGTTTTGGAACAAAATCCATTCAGTTCAGCAGTGACCTTTCAAAAAAAAAAAAAAATCTTAAAAATCACTCGCAAATACCTCAGTAAGGAATTCCTCGAAATTCACGCATTTGAGAAGAATTCCATAAATTTCACAAAATTTTCAGCGTTGAGAATTCCTCGAAATTCTTCGATCAGCTGTGATCTTTGATCAGCTGTGTTCCAATCATTCGAAAATCCCTCGCCTAATTCAATAATTGAGACGCATTACATGCATACAGACGATGATTCCACAAACCGATTGATGACGCCAGATTTTGCTCGCTTCGGGCTGTTGACAGCGCGCCAAACTTCTAGCTACCGGATTCACGGGCGTCGCTCCAATTAGCTGAACACAGCAAGTGGATGGCACTGAATTGAAAAGCGAATACAGCTGTATATCACCCTCCATGGAGCTCGACGAAGTGCCAACTGTAGTTTGCCATCGGCTTCCGTTCCAGTTGCTTGCATTCTGCGAACCACAGCATTCCTCCTCAAATTGGACCATTCTGCACGCAGTTCTCATTTCTCAGCTTCAGACTTCCGTTTGCAGCACCTAACAACATTGAAAATGCAGAAAGTCTAAGCCAGCGCAAAATGAATGGCTTGAAGGCAAAACTGCCATCGATGTGTGTTACGGACACCCACAGGGATGTGGATATGGCATGCAAATGGTTGACTAAGTTCTGTTCAGGAAGTAGTGAGGATGAACAAATGCAAAGAACAAATATATGGAGATCTTTAAATGAATCATTGAGCGGAATAAGCTGGAATAGGATAACACATCTCCGCATGGAATTGAAAGCAAGAATTATATTGCTGTACGAATAGTCATCTCAATAGGTCTTGTTCCGAAATTAGTGAACTTACGTGAAACTGAAGTCGATCAACGAGTGATGTAATATAGGCGTTCCGTTCATTGCGTAGTCGAATTCCGTAATCATCCCGAATCATCGTTTGCAATTTCACATCAAAATCATTCAGCGCAAACTATAAGGGTTCCGCTGATATGGCACAACATTTTGCATGAATAGTATATGTGAAGATCCCAGCTGATGAGGAAATATCGGAAGCAAAGATGTAGTGGATCATAGAACCAATTAACACTTCGAGTAATAAGGAAGCGTCAAGTAATAATTATCATAACAGTAGTAATCATGATGTCAGATTCCGAGTATTCAGAAAGAAAGATCGCTTTAAGCAATAAGGGAATTCGTTGTTATTAAGGAATCTCTCTCCCTCTCCTTAAATGATACTTCGTTTGCAAAATATAGCCATTTTGAATACAGATTTCCCACTTATCCAGAATTCCTTCGCACGGTCCTTGTTGGATGAGTCTGAGCATAAGCTTTCGGAATACAAAGGAAGCTTTCAAGTTGAGCAGCAACAAATGTCAGAAGCAAACACAACATGCATAACAAATTTCTATAAGAAATACCACTTATATTGGAGGCGACACAAATATTAGTTGGTGACGTTCGGTCCTGTAAAGCATTATTGCTTAGCAACAGGTATCAAAATGCTTCTTCACAAAGGAACACATTAAGCACTCCATGCACACATGAATAACGCATTATAGAATATATAATGAAAGGCTGGATAGAAGGCATTGCATGACAAAGGCTTATGGTCGCTCTTGATGCGAAAAAAGAAATTGTTGAATTGGAACAGCGAACTTAATTTTGTATTATTATTTATGTAGGTGTTTTTAGAGAGGTTATTTCGTAAGATATGCGCAATGATTACTTCTCCTCTTCTTGTTCCTCGTAAATTCTACAAAGTCATCCTTCTCAGTTCCATCCATCATCACCACTTTTATTCAATAATATTTCAGTTTTTTTTTCTAACGCAGAGTACACCCAATAGATGAAAGAAAGAGAAAGCAGACTTGACTAGAGATGTAAAGGCCTCTTTCATGACAGAGGTTGACACAGTGCTCTTGTCGGACACATATCGCACCTCTTGAGGTAATGCTAAATGTTTTGATGATTTTGCCGCTATTAAACGTGTTGATTCTAGATGCATGTGAATTTCGTTATTGCGATTATCGTGGCTCCGTGCCATGGATGATAGAAATTTTACGACAATTTCGTGACACGGAAGCTGAAAAGAGCAAACGTTTTAGGAATGAGGCACTATCGTAGCTTTTTATATATCAATTTTTTAGACACGAATCTGATCACCGATAATTGACAACAAAAATGCTCCTATAATTCAGCTTTTTTTTTGAAATCCAACTAAAACCGCATGATAGCGAGTGTGAAATTTCTTTCACGATTTTTTAAACACTTCTTTCTTTTTGATGAATAGCGTGTAAATTGCAACATTAGTGATGGCTATTATCTCATTTCAACAACAGAACTAAAGATTACATAGAATTGAATGGCGTCGAGTAGTGGCGTTACCCAATAGTCGCGATTGTAACGATTGTGAGTCATGCTCGTCATATAGACACTCATTGAATTGCCAGCAAACTAAACAAAATTCAAGAAAAATCAGTTGACCGATTAGCTGTTTGTCATGCAGTAAATAAATAAACGAACATTGTAAGTGATAGGTTATATGTAATGAACTTAGAAGAGGGATAGAAGAAAATATCGCCACTGTTTATAAATGATCTTCGAAAGTTGTTTCCTTTTGAGAGCCTTCCAAGTCAGGGATAATTGAATCAGCCTACAAAGTTCGAGCGAAGATAGTCGAATCATAAAAGATTGAGAAAATCTTGAAGCTGGAGGTCAAAAAATTCAAAAAAAAAAATATCTGCGATGCTACTGCAGTAGTGTTGCAAAATGCGTATTAGAAAAAAACGCACAGCGAAAGTNTGTTGCAAAATGCGTATTAGAAAAAACGCACAGCGAACGGACTGATGATGGAGCATTTTGGGAATTTCTTTTCCATTCATATTGGCCATAATTGAATTAAATTGTAATGGACTTGAAATGAAAAATATGATAAGCGAATAAAAATATAGAGAAGCAATGTTAAATGAAACGGAAATGATTCGTCAATATTGCTCTTATAAGAAAATGGATGAGTAAGTTTTTTAAGTTGCACTAACAAAGAAAAATGCTGATGGTGGTTTCGCTCTCATGCAATGCATTCCAGAGATCACTTCATTAGTGTCTTTTTCGAGCGTTTAGTCATTTAATACTAGCCATTTCCGTCATCGGTTTTTTGGCTTCTTAGCTTATGTTGGTGGAAAGCGGTCTAACTTTCCTGATATTGGATACATGGAGGAAGTCGAGGACTAAATTTTTGCTTATCTGAATACACCCATAGAGCACATCTTCAAGTACATCTTAAAACATCTAACTAGATCACAAAACAGGTGACAAGAACGACCGTTAGCGTAAATCAAGCGACACACTTACAGCTTAGTACATTAAAAACTCGCGACTTCCAAATGCGAACCATTTCGTCTGATCACTTCATCATTGTTTTCTATCACTTCTGAAGCATTTCGCTTATCATTTGCAAAAACTCGAGAGAGCAATATCCGAGATTTTAAAACTTCATTGCTTCATATTCTAGGTTATCAAATTTTCATAGCAGAAATATTCTTTAAGAAAATTCTTGCCTTATTCCTGTAGCATATAGCAAGAACTCCAATTGTGATTTCAGCGCAAAGAATCACTGTCAGCGAAATCACCAACTGAAAAAAAGATGCGATAAAAGAGACGGCATTCCATGAAGACACATAGCATCAAGAATATAGAGCATTTTTGGCTGTGATAAATGATCAGCATATTCTACTTGCTAACAACTAAATGTGAAATAATTGTTTCTTAGTGATTCGATTAATTTTTGCCCATATTTAAAAGCTAATAAAAGAAGCATCATAATGAATATGAGAGCTTCTTCAAGTAAAACATTCGCAAACAAAATATATGTTCGAGTCTAATCAATTTCATGAGATAACCGAAACAACTATGAAATTTGTGGTGCATTATTTCTAGAGCATTCGTTCTGTTTACTTCAACTTTCGATTTTCCCTTTGAGATTCAAATTTTGTTAACGCTTTTATGCCTAAGAGTCATCATTGAATTCCTTCGATCATTTTGATTAATTCTGAAAAAAAAAAACGCATATCGTAGGTCACTATATATTTTAACGGGAAAAAAGATTGTGCATATTGCACTAAATTAAAATATGTACTACAAAAAAAACAAAAATTTTATGGACATATATATCGTATCTCATCGTTTACTTGCTTTCTTCTTCTTTTCTTTTCAGCAAAAAGTATTCTGAAATAATGGTCAACAAATATTTTAATTGCTATATTTGTTGTCATTTCAGCATTATAAGTTGAACGATTTGATCTAAAAATTTCTAGCATTTAGATAGGAAATCCACTTGTAGATGGCCGAGACAGTGCTGTAAGAAGAAGAAGAAGAAGAAGAAGCAGAAGTATTGTTATGCAAGTTTGAGCGCTCAAGCACTTGATAAAGCTGTGAATACAACGAAACATTGTGCAATAAAATTCTTCTTCTTGTGGCGCTCTCTCGAATATCTACAGTTGGATCGCTATACTCGACTATGCACCTCCACAATCCAACCACTATCCCACCGATTAAGTGTTAGCATCCTTAATGCATCGCTTTATCGACGAGGACTTAGAAATGCCTCTCAAATTTAGGTCATAAACAAGCGAGAAATTATCGTTCATATTTATCTGCGATCCATTTCCGATTCAAATAAAAGTCGACCTAAGGTATGAAAAACTGACTTTGTCCCACAGAATGTCACCAATGTCACCGTTTATTTTATAATTTCATTTGAATCTTCTTCGTTATTTTTTCAAATGGAAAGTGGAATGCCTTTAATCAAAAAGAGTATCTTTAAACAGAAAAATGAATTACCTTTGAGACAATAAATAAAAAAGCTTATTTGATGTGAATCTCTCCTAGTGTATGCAAAAATGATCTCATCCACTCACCGTAACGATCATACATCTCGATTTCTTTATCGCACCGCAACAAGCGATGAAACCAACAACAAGCGTTATGCTTCCGGTCAATATTGAAACATAGACAGCCGCTCG
Source organism: Toxascaris leonina (assembly GCA_022844705.1). NCBI lineage: Eukaryota > Metazoa > Nematoda > Chromadorea > Rhabditida > Ascarididae > Toxascaris > Toxascaris leonina. Next base: position 1,741 of record JAARMF010000794.1, on the reverse strand, counting down.
TAATAGAGGTTCATCGTCGGCAAAATTCACCAAATCGAGTACATAACTACGGCGTGGATCGAGTAGTGCCCATAATGCAAGGAAAATCAATGCAAATCCAGTCAACTGAAACGTTTCCCATTGATTTCTCTTATCATATCACTAAGCAAATACATCAAACTATTAAAAGACAAAAAATCATATTTCATTTTGTACGATTCGTTGAATTTGATTCAGTAAATTTGCATAATGCATTAACGAATCATTTAGATATGCGAAGAGCGAATAAATAGCTTCCCATGTTTTCAATAGATTTTTTGCGTGCAAACAAAAAAGATGACGAAAAGAACTCACGAGATATTACGAAAATTTAAGAAGAGTCAAAAGTGCTGCAAGGGAAGCAAGCAAAGCACATTCGCTATGCAAACCTAGCAAAGTTGTTGTGCCATACTTTAGTGCTCTTTTCATAACCCTCAAGCAACATTCTCCCTCTTTCATATATTTTTTCCTCACAACGAAAACCTATTAGCTTTTGCATAGGTAATGATGTATATAT
>JAARMF010000793.1:34543-58660 GCA_022844705.1 Toxascaris leonina | reverse complement strand
TCAGATAACTCATGCTACTATATTTGACTCCTGAAGTATATATATAAGCTTCCCCTATCCTGTCAGATAACTCATGCTACTATATTTGACTCCTGAAGAGAACAAATGCGCGTATGAAAGATTTTCAATCCGAGGGGTTGATTTTTCTGCATTAAAACTAGAATAGATTCGAACAATGAAATTATGTGCAAAATAATAAGATCAATTTGTTGAGAATGTACCAGGTAGTCCAGCAAATCCTTGTTCACCTTTTGGACCTCGTGGACCGGCACTGCATGGGCAGTCTTAAATAAACATCATTAATAATTTCTTTCAATACTTTTAATACTTTATTTACGTCAATGAATTTATACTTTTCAAATTCTTATCGATGAATTCTATGAAAATCAGTCGTTTGCATATCGATGTTCAAGAATGATTAGTGAAAGCGTGAAAGAGCAAACGGTTGCTAACTACTCAAAACACATTAGTGTTGTTAATTAATTAATTAAGTAACTATTTAATTCATTTATTTATTTGTCGTTTTTGTTGGAGGAAATGACAGACAACAAGAACAGCAAACTTTTGGTTTCTATTACAGCATACTTCTAATTGTTGCATATAATAGTCAAACATATATATTTTACCTTTAAAATCTGAAATACATAATACACCCTACCATTAGAAGTTTTTCTGAAGTCCTCATCATACATGCGACGCTCTTCGGCCATTTTATCGACGCGCTGAAATGGCGCATATTTGTAAACAATTTCATTTTGCAGTTTATGGTCTTTTGCTCCTCTGCTTCGTTGCTCTTTCGTGTTGCGACTACCTTTGAATGCATTCACGGCCATCAAACTCTTTGATTTTATTTTTTAATTACAAATAAAAAAAGTTTATAACCTTAATAAAACTATTAAATTTCAACTGTTTGGCCCTAGTGGAATGTTTCCTATGCTTAAATGCGAAAAAAATATAGGGGAAGTGTAAGGATATATTAATTGAAATGATTTTTCTTTGCTTTTATCTCCATACATAGTCTGCATGAATGCTGATGTTATTACGTCATTTGCGCCTTTAAAAAATCAAAATAAATTGCTGTTTACTTCATGTTTTTGCATCCGGAATATTTCACATATATGGCATTGTATTATTTCGGTTAATGGCACATATTCCACTACTGCATCACTGCATTGTCGCATTCGTGCATATTCCCGCTAAGCTTTTGAACATGACTTTTTCAGATAAATAGATAAATAAATAAATAAATAAATAAATAAATAAATATGTATACATGTGTGTAAATATAAATGCACGCAAATATAAACGAAAAATATAAATATGAATATATATATATATATATATATATAATATATGTGAACCACCTCACCTGAAATTCACCTCTTCCTTCAACTCCTAACATTGCACAGCGAAAATGCTTACTTTCAGTGAATTTTGGAACTGGGATCAGTTGCCCGATTGCAAGCATGACTGGACAATCCATAAGAGCCTTCTGTAGTTCATGAACTGGATCATGAGGAGAAATGAACAGAGAATGGAAAAAACCATTATCACAATATGGTGAGGATTAGATAAACACTTCTGCGGAAACAGTGAAATGATCGGTGAAGTGGGTTGAGCCTTTAGCCGAGTTCTTAACAACACTCTTTAGCTACAACTTATGCTTGCTTCAAGAATATGCTCAAGTATGCAGTATTATTGATAATGAGTGCAAAAGTATGAGAAAAATACAGAAAGTTTTGGAAGCTGTGACACTTTTAAAAGCTACCTTATATTCGCATATATAGAATTTCTTCATCGAAAAACACTTGGAGAATGAAATATAGATTAAAAAGAACTGCCAAATATGAGAATATGAAGCAAATCAGAAAGTGGATCTAAGCAATATAATTATCCCAATTTTTCGTGAATATTTATCGCTAATCAACTATAAAGCCAATAATCGGCTAACTCCTTCCAAGCTTAAACAAGCCAAGAAAAAAAACTCACTCGTCTCAGATCGTTGATACTTTCGTCGTGTAGATCTAATTTGCGGTAATAATCTTCTTGTGCAGCGACACTCACAACGAGTAAAAGCAACGATGTGACAAAAAATGATGCCATCGACGAATTACTTTTGAGTATTGCTTATCGATGCCCTATATAGATGAAAAAAGTTACTACAAAGTTGAGTAGAATTCTTTTCTAGGCGATAGAATGGCTGAGCTGCAAAGCAAATGCAATTGACTATGCCCAATATGCAATTGCAAAAACATCCTGAAAATTGACTTCTGTGAAAGAATTTTATAATAACAGACTCGATGAAACGTTTCGCGACAACGAGAGGTTATTAGTTAGATATAAACCATCCATGTTTGCATATAATGTGATTATTTTGTTGTTGAAGCTTATGCTCTAAGATATCTTTATTTATTAGCTCTAAAATTTTTTGCTCTAAAAGTCTAAAATTTCTCCCAAATACCCTCTACAATCGGTGAAAAGAATTGACACCTGAATTCACTCATATAAGATCAAATTTTGTTGATGAAACAATTTCCCATGGAGGAAACCGAACCGTTTGAAAAGAAGAACTGATAGAAGATAACGCGAATGCTTGACTTATTATCAATGATCGAGAAAGTGAGTGGATTTTATTTATTCATTTATTTATTTATTTGTTATCCATTTATTCAAATATTTATTTATTCATTTAATCGTTCACTTATCGATCCGTTTATTTAATCGTTTACTTATTTATTTATTTGCCAAAGAGATTCTTTATTTGCATTCGAAAATGAGAACTAAAACTTTAAAAGTTGGAGAAATATATGAGAGGAAAACAGGAAGGTGCTGCAAGGAATAAAGCAATCTGCTACCGAGCATATTTCGTGAATCACCCTAAGGGCGTTTTTTTTTTCTGGTAGCAGCTGTCTCCATTGCTTTTCCAATCATCTCAAAACATCACCTGCGCACTGTGTAAAACTCTCGTCGGTGTTGAGCAAATCTCATCATATGATTTCCAAATTGCTGACTCATAAAATTGTTTTGAATGTAGCAAAGCTTAAGTTGGTATTCAAATCTCCCAATATAGAGGATGGCTAAAATAAATTTGGAACTTCCTATTCATTCGAACTCTTCAATAAGGATTGCATCAAATAGAGGCACCGTAAAAAAGACGCAACGGCTCAAAATACCTGAAGCGTCAGTAAGCTTAGACCCTTCTAAGAAAATCTTTCGAAAGTCAACAATATTTTGGTAATATTACGCAAAGTTCGTTCTCCACTTCGAACTTCCAAATTTTCCATCTTTTCTTCAGCTCTGTCATAGTAATTATCCGTCCCTCAATCAATCTTCATATCGTTTTTATATTTTCACTCGTCAGATATTCTATTCATTACCCTTTCCATTAAGGTTTTATGAAATGGGATATGATTAAGTGCTGTGTGATGCCATTGAACGGGAATGCATCTCCGTTGAGGTCGACATGCTTATAGCATCATTGTTATAGCCGGAGAACATAAAGTAAGCTGTCCAGAAATCATCACTTACTTCAGAAGCGGTCATTTACTTCAGAAGTAGTCATTTAGTTCACATGTGGTCACTTGGTTCAGAATTAGTCATTTATTCAGATGTGATCATTTGGTCTAAAAATGGTCATTTAGTTCATAGGTGGTCGTTTGGTTCAGGAGTAGCCATTTAGCTTAGAGGTGGTCATTCCGCCGTTCGAAGAAGAAGCCAATAAAAATTTATGATATTTGAAGGCACAACAATATCGATAAAAGAAGAACGACTAGAAGACAGCGCTATTACAATATACATATTTTGGTCGAGGTTTATTGAAAGATAGTCAAGAACTAATGCCTATGCATACACTGCGCACATATTTTGTTAAAAGAGAGAAAAGATATTCAACTGTGGCTGTGCTGAAGAAATCAGCTTCTTTTAGATCTAACCTTTTCTTCTGGATTACGGGTGATATTATAGGCATTACCTAACTTGCTTAGGTAATACTTTCATTATAAAAATGTCAAAGGTAAGGAATAATACATAAATTGGCAGTATAATGAGTGAATTGATCCAAGATATCATTTGAAGTGCTCGTGGATTTAAAGAAGCATTCCGATATCTAGTCTTTTGTAAGAGATTTTATTAGTAATCAGCGAGAAGAAAGGTTTCCACAGATGCGCCCCTGCACTCGAAAACATCTGGATCGGATCCTGACGATGTGGCAAAAAAAATTATTTGCAGCACGCATGGACTTTAAGTGCGAATTGCTCCTCTCTGGGTCCTTCTCCGGCATTCTTTACCAACGAATAGTCGCCGAATCTGTAGTTGTCGACATGTGCCTGATATGCGGTAATCTGTGTAAATGATGGTGGACAATTGCCAAGGGCGAGAATGCAATATCCTTTGTCGCTGACCAACCAACCTAAACATCGCCATAAATACGCAATTTGTCAACCTCTTTTCATATTGCCATATATGTAGCCCGAGCGTCCGGGTAAAACCTATCCGCCTTCTCTTTGCGGCAAAACGAATTTTCTACGAAGTCTCCTGCTTCTCATCTCCTCTATCCACCATCTGGCAACTGCCAAAATGTTGAGTGAAAGTATTTTTACAGGTCTGACTTTTGATAAGTCGTTTCCCATAGTTGGACTCCTCAAAAATTGCAATCAGATGAAACGATTAAAGCAATGATTGTCGGTGAATTATCAAATAATTTTTTTTTACTATTTCTGTCACCTGAATTCAGAGACGAGGATATTCTGAAAAATGCATACCTGGTAATCCTGGTGATCCATCTTTACCGGCCTCACCTTTAGCACCTGGGAAACCAGGGTGACCCATTTCACCCTTCAGCCCGGGAAGTCCTATTTGACCAGGTGGTCCGATCGGTCCGGGAAGGCCTAAAGAAAAATATTCAATTAAGCTGACTATCATCAAGTGTGGCCTATTATTGCCATGTCATTACCCAAAAAACATTTCACACATGCTCTCCTTCACCCATTGCGCTGCATTAAAATTTTTTCCGCGGATTGCAAGACTTGTGTAAGAATCCTACGTTTCGGATTCTGAAACTACCGAATCACTGCTGTTAGTTATCTTTACTCGGCTACAGTTTGCCTCCACATCGATTGTCCGAAGGACGCGTTTAATATAAGCGGGAATGATGGTCAAGTTGTGATGAAAGCATTAGATTCTCGTTGTTAGTACAATGCTTTCGTTAAATTTTGGTGAGTAACAATGCATTGCAATTATTGGAGACTCTATCGACGATGTGACTCGTCTTTGAAGAAAGCCAAAGATGGTAAACCCCTTGTAGACATCTCCCTTTCGTAGGATTTTCGCAAGTGTTTTTTTGGAGGAGAAAATCTGAGAGAATGAATACTTCTACGATATTATTAAACAAATTTATTATATTCGATTTTAATCGACTCTCGAAACTCCGACGCAAAATAATTTCAGCAGAAATCTTTAACCCTTCTAAGAAATTTCAAAAATATAATCGGCCTAGTTTCAATATTTCATCGGACAAAATGCTATTCACCTTGTGGTCCCGGTGCTCCAGGCATACCTCGCTCACCGATTGGTCCCGCCTGTCCGGGAATACCATGTATTCCCGGTTCGCCTTTCTTTCCGGGAAATCCGGGAGAACCTGTAGCATTCCGCATATTTTAAAAATTTTTATATCTCATTAATAACTAAAATTTTGAACTATAAAACAAAAATTCATCACCAGCCTAACACTGACGAAAAAAAAACATCAACTTGCCGTAGTAAAGCATCATAAGCGCTGGTCGCAGAAAAGAGTCATATACGTTTCTTAATCGTCTGAGCAGTTTATATGATATACAGCCAAGTTGTAGTTCATAACGTATAGCATATGACGGAGAAATCGACACAATGAAAGAACAAACCGGGTCTTCCGGCAATCCCGTCTTCGCCCTTCCGACCAGGCCATCCAGGTGGACCTGGTTGTCCGTTTGTGCCTGGCACACCTTCCATTCCTTTCACACCTTTTACTCCTGGAACACCGGGAATTCCTGGTTCGCCTGTTCTGCCAGGCATTCCTCGATCTCCTTTTACTCCGGGCACTCCTGGATAGCCTCGCTCTCCTTTGACTCCAGGATAGCCCTGGAAGTGGAACAGTAATAATTGAATGCCAAATTTTTGCAATATTTTGACATAAATTTGTTAGGCACGGCTAATTTTCGATCACTTCGAAATGCTTGCTTCCGATATGCAATCTTCAGCACAGAAATTCCAGTGCTTTTTGAGACATGTTACCAAGTTTACAGTTAGATAGACTCAGATAGTTAATTGTAAGCTCATAGTAATCGGCATCATATATTCAGACTAATGGAAATAAGTTGAAAGGTTCACCTGTGGTCCCATTTCTCCTTTCATACCAACGGGCCCCATCGGACCGACATCTCCTTTAACACCAGGAAGTCCAACCATGCCTCGCTGCCCAGGTAGACCGTCCAGGCCACGCTCACCTCAACAAAATAAAATAAACGCATACTTATGCTTACATCCTACTTATGAAACAAACAATTGAGATAGTATGCATTTTTGGCTATGTTCTAATACTATCTAGGTATTGGATCTATTTGCTTATGAATGCGATTTTGACATGAAGAAACTAAGGTTAATTTGAGCTGGTGTTGCGTTTACTGCATCGAATAAGTGAAGATTATTTCGGCGATGAGTTCATGTGTGCTCAGCGAAAAATTGGAAAATCTTTGATATCATGCATACATATACATATACCTAGACGCGTACACATTCAACTTTAATTGGCTTCTTTAAGCAACGACGAAAAGCGTAGAAATGTTTTAACTAAAGAGTTATGACAAAAAAAGAACTTGTGATTTTGAATGCCAATTCGTCTATAGCAATCTATTTCCCAATTCATAAACTTGACCTAAAATAAAAACAATCAAATATAAGAATAGAGAAGTATGAATTTGATGATAGATACCACTGTTACCTGGTTCTCCTTTGTGTCCTGGATAACCTGGAGCTCCATCGAGACCAGGTGGGCCAACTTTATCAAGTTCATTGATGCGTGCATGTAGGTTTTTAATATGCTACAAAAAAAATGCAAAAATAATATTCCACAGCAGGATTTTCACGCTGATTGCAATTCCGCTCTAAGGTATGAACAAAGAAAAAATATAAAGATATTTCAGCTTATATACAAAAAAAAAGCAAACCCCAGCTTCCTCCTTAGCTATATAAGGATGAATGAGAGTGAGAGAATTTCAATGGCTCAATTTTCAAAATCGTTCATTAGGAAGGAATTAAAAAAAAGAAACAATTCTTTCCAATTATATTGATGAGACGGAAATCCTATAAACATACATATAAACTGCATCTTGGAGGCCTCATTGAGGAACAAAGGAAATATTTTCAGAAATTAAAAAGGTTTCCAACAAATAAAAAAAAAGATGTCAACATAAAGCTAAAAATATATCGCATGAAGTTACCGCGATTTTTTGCGTATATAAAATACGGAAAATAAAATCGAGACTTCCTGAGGAAAAAATAACCTGCAAGAGGACTTCAAGTTCTGAGGAATGCTTGTTTAGCTCGGTTTGTATTGAGATAACCGCTGCGGTGTCGAACTGTGGTGCAGCATCAACGATGAATTTCCAAAACAATAGCACCAATGTCAACAATCGCATCCACTCTATCATTCGCCGATTTCTACCTCTAAAATTTTTGAGAAGTACCACTCTTCATTTGTCGCTAGATTATGCTATCTTCCATCTAAGGCGATACTCAAATACTCAATTAGTAATATGTGAAAATGAGAAGAAGCATTCTCAAGCACAAAAAAATAGCATTTCTATATGATATATTTGGCCGAAAAGTCGATTTACACCTCATAAGATATTTTTCTTAGAATTTTGGTCGCCCACTTAACCGATTGATTAAAAACCTCGAAACTTTGAAATGATGAAAGAATCCCGCATGAGTAGGAAGTGATGTAATTTTCCCGATCCTCCAAGCTAGTAACTTACAATCGAACTTGCGATACTCATACTAGTGGTATTAACCAGCACCATTACCAACATATAGCAATTCTTAGCACGTTTCATTACCAATATATAGCAATTCTTAGCACGTTTCTCAGGCATACCTGTTCTCATAATACCTGTTCTCATAAATGATTACTCATTATTACGCTCTGCATTTATATTTGGTATATACACATACCTTTAGTACATAATACACCTGTCCTGCATAAAATTGAAAATGCGAACAAAAAAAGACGACGATCGAATTAAGAATCAACACAAAGAAGAAATCGGTATTTGAAGAGGAATAGCATTGTACCGATGTGATACGGATGGGTCATTAATTAATTTATTGAGCAATTCGAACGACAGTTGCTTCTAGAACAGTTTAAGAGAAGTCAATCGATTGTATCAAATGATAGGATGATCATTCCTCACTAATCACTTTTAGTTTATCAACTCTGAGCATAGTTTCGCTGCATTGTCAGTGAAGTTCAAACTTGTTTGATGAGCTAGAATTGCGAAAAAAACACAACTCGCGTCATGTTAGCCCCCTGGCGCGTTTTGCTACTTCTTTTCGTGCAAAAAAATGTAAAAAATTTAGCATTCTCAGTAAAATCTCATGCCTACTGGAATCTTCACTTCATCAATGTTCGAGATTCCTCTGCCCTCTTCGTTCACTTTTTTCCCGATCCTCTGAGCTAGTAACTCACAAACGAACTTGCGATACTTCAACTAGTGGTATTAACCAGCACCATCACCAATATATAGCAATTCCTAGTACGTTTCTTAGGTATACCAGTTCTTATAAATGATTACTCAATATTATGCTCTGCGTTTACAATACACCTGTGCGTTGACTAAGGATGGAAGCCGCTTTCCGCAATGAAGTTTAACCTAGGCATTCTAAGAAGAGCGACTGTCAGTACCGAAAACGCTATCGTGAATTTCTTTAATCGGAAGCATGATCAACGCTTGATAGTGAAAGTACATATGCCTTTTGGCTTCACTTTCCAACAGATTCATTTGCTGCGTATTTGCTGGTGCACCTCCCTTCTCCTCCTCCTCCTCCTCCTCTCCCCCTCCACACCCGCAACACCTCGAAAGGAAATGAACACATAGTTTGAACACGCCGTCAATCTTTGTTCCATCGTTACATCCAGCAAGCAGCCAAAAATTATTTATGAGAATGGTAGAGTTTATGCGGCAAAAGACTGCCGGAAAATGAGAATGACAGAGCTTATGCGGCAAAAGACTGCCGGGAAGGGTAAGGTGTTGCCAGCCTTATTCGTCTAAATGAGGAGTTTTGACAGGAAAACAAGGAGCGTTGAAGAAAGCAAAGCGATCCTTGCTAATAGACGTGGAATTTTTGTAGATACAACTCATCCTGAATAATAAGCGATCCTTTCCCTCACCACCCACCACTAACTACGTTAATGTACAGATGATGTTCGGGCGCTTGAAAACCTCGAGTTGTTCGCTCATTCTGCCCAAGCATAATCGAAGGCCATCCACTGATCCGTTATCGTCATGCTGTTACTGCTTTTCACTCATCCCTTTGTTACTGGTGCTTCAATTCTCACTTTCGGCTTCACATAGAGTCTTATTGACGCATTTTACCCGAATCTTCAGATTTCTGCCTCACTCATCTTAAAGACAGACTACTGTGCCTCAGCTGTTCTGGTAGAAAGAGCAAAAACGTCCGACCATTTCTTTGACAAAGCTTCTAATGTCGTGACCTTTTTGTTGCGGTGACCTTTTTTGAGATGCAGTGAGGTGAGCGCATTGGCGCTCCTATGTTGAACCTCGTTAGCGCATTTGCGAATGCACGAAATTTTGCGTTGATGAGGTCGAACATTGATTTATGAATTGCTCTATGGCTGGCTGTTCGGCTTGAGTGCAGATTTTTGATCGACCAACACAGTGTATAATAGCATTGTTTTATATGTTTTCGTTGATCAGTGGCATTTAAATCTATAGCCTCTTCTTACCCATCCCCCTCCCCTCTCCTTCCCCCCGAAAGATATCAATTTTGAGAACTCTAGAAGGTCATTAACTGCGCTCATGAATGTGAATGATATAAGTCACTTGCTTAAGCGCCTAAATCAGGAGCGTATTTCCTCACCGCTGTTCGCGTAGTCCGACCAGAGTGGCTTTAAAATTCCATTCTCCCATCCTTCCTAGTGTTTCGTCTCCAGGGGCAGAATTTTTGACTTTCATCCCTTCCGAGTTTTTGGTCATAGTGGATGCGGTCTTTTGAGGAATATGCGATGAAGCAAATCGAGAAATAAATGCTCAACTTCACGTTCATGTGATGCATCAAGGAATTTTTGATTTTGTGAGTGATCGAATGTTAGCATAGTGTTGTGTCTCATAATTTGATGCCAATGCCAACTGTCTTTGAAGTACAAACAACTGTTATTTACAGCATATTTTTTTTCACATTACTTAGCTGTAAGTGATATGATGGCAGCAAGTGATATGATGCCTCGTCCAAGTGAAAGCCTTATTGTGGCGCTGGGGCTTGAGCAGTCTAACTAGGTGGTGCTGTTGCGCATCTCTCGCAGGAGATGTTAGACTGGGACTAAGACTCACAGAAGCATGCTTTATTGGTTCCCTTGGGTTGGGTGATCCAGGTGGCGGAAGGCACACGTCATGGTCCGCTTAGCCAGCAGACGATTTGCCATCGTTAGGCTAGAATCGAACTGTTGCTGGGTAGCGGTCTACTGAAGCAAAGACAGCGCGTGCTGATTGTCGACTTCTAAGGTATTTAAGGTAAGGATATGCATTTCTTATCGCAATGAGTCAATACGCAAAACATTTGAAAGGCGGCAACCTTTCAAATGAAACCCGATACTTCTATTGCGTCAGCAATGCACTTGCTCTTGAAGAGGAACAAGGATCAGACGGTCATATCGCATAAACATTGTTATTTTACAGCACTCATAATTACACTGGCGGGATGAACTTGCCCTAGTGCAATCTTTTTACCTCTTCCTCATTCCTGCTCTTCTTCCTATGCCCTAAGTAACGAAAATATTATTGGAAATCTTTTGAGCTATTTGTTTTTATTGCCATCGAAAATTCGCCAGTTTATGAATAGGAATAAATCCTCGTCTTCAGGCGGGTAGGGAAACGCTGAGAGGGGAGAAAAGGTGAGGGGGCGTGAGAAGAGTTTGCCGGTGTGTGTTTGAGAAATGATTCATCCTGCGCACAAGATGCCATAAAGAACGAAGTCGTCAAAGTTAGTGAGGAAAAGAAGATGGAGGAACTGAAAAGAAAACAATAGAGGAGTAGGGAGGGAAAGGCGGAGAGTTGATTATTGGGAAGGTCAGTTTAATAGAGTGACGTACGAATTGCTCTTCACGATCCTTCAGAAGATCGAGCAACTTCTCTTGAAAGCGGAATGTGAGTCTGCAAATTCGCTTCATTTCTGCGCAGGAGTGCGAACGACCTCACCTCAGTGGAGCTTCAAGACCTGCAATTATCTTGAAGCCCCGTCAACTGCAGGTCACCTTTCGCCCAAGTTCTCCCCAAAGCCTGTCCATCATCTTGTCATTGGGTTGATTGAGAGCTGTGAAGCCATGACGGTCTGTTGAGCGAATGGGCGATCAAGATCTGAACTTCCTTAATGGAAATGGTCAATGTACTTCGATGCGGTGTTACATTGTGAGACATTCCATTTTTTTTTTTTTTTTTTTTTTTTTTTGCAAAACCTGATGCTTATGTCCATACACATAGTCAGAACTTCATTTCGCGAAGGCCAACAAATAAATGCACTTAACACAAATCTAGGATCTGTTGCTCCCTATCGAAGAAGTAAAAGATGTTCGAACGTTGGGCGTGAGACGATACGTGAACGTGGATTCGTTAGAATCCGATTTTTTTGAGCATAATGATCAAGCCAAAAGAAGTGACTAAGACTGTTATGTTAACAATATTGAAAATGTCTAGCTCTTTCCTAAACCTGAATGAAGGCAGGCTGCTTTTGCGAAATATCGTGAGAAGCAGAGGTCATAAGGAATGCACTGGAACAAATGGGGACGGGGAAATTTTCATTCGACGGTTGAGTATGAACAGCAAAATACATGGCAGCAGCAATCAAGTCGATCGGAATAAACACATGAAAGCCTTCAGGTTTCGTGAGAAACAATTCGTCGGAACAACTTAGACAGTGTATGACCACGAAACTGATCAACGTAAACAAGCATTGTTTCACTTCAAGTAAAGTTAATTCATAGTGCAAGATTCTTCTGACTTCTAAATTTTCACGCCTCGTTTATGTCAGTCACTGAAGGTGGTGGATGGCTCCTAAAGGCTAAGTTACATATTCAAATAAATTTGCAAACTCAGATTTTTCTCACTATATTCGCCATCACCGCAAATAATCGCCATCTTCAACTGTGCGCCAATAAAATCAGAGAGTTCGGAGAGGCGATGCCTCCCCTGCAGAAAACTCATCGCAGTTCAGCTGTTTAAGGCTGGTTAAAAGAAAGTGAAGCCTTCGATTAGCAATTGTGTAAATGAATGAGCCAATTTCGCATTGAATCGATCAATGAGTGGTAGGAACAATCGTTCCGTTTGTTCTGTACGCCTGAGAAGCCCACTGAAAAGGTTGTGTAACAACAGTAGCATGTTTGGGAATATATGTAGGTGTGTTCCATTTCTGCGACCAAGAATAAACATGATTCACAGCATCTCGGACACTGAAAGTATTATCGGTATTATCACAACATCAAACAACTTTGCACCTCCCCAAGAGACTTCATTAGAGCTCAGCAATGCAGATCCTAAACTCACTAGAGCCAAAATGAACAAATTTCTCTCAAAATTTTGAAAAATCTAGGAAATTAAACGTAAAGTTCCGAAGAGATCATTGTAAGTGCATCCGACACCTTGTCTTTCTACATCCTACTGAAGCAATCCAAAATGCAAATCATTGAGCAAGAGGTTGTAGAGCATAGAGAGTTCTTTTCAGATAATGATATGTATAAGAAGGAATAATATTAATTCCTTCTGAAATATAAAAGTGACGCGAAAGAATTTGATTTTGATATAGGATTTCGGAAGTGTCATTTGCCTCATTTACACTTGTTGTTGCACATAAAACTTTGACAACATGTCTTAGTGCCCTAGGACATCGACGACCCTATTCAGGTCTGCATTCCTCCAATGTCCAGTGGTGATAACGAAGAAGCTGGAAATGAGGTTGAATAACGGAGTGATTGATTCGTCGGCCATACGAGACCACTAACGGCTATTTCTCGATTACTATCTAAAGCATTCTGTGAGCATACCACAGCTGGTTCGAATGGCATACGTTGTTCAAGAGGATCGATGTTCGTAAAAGGCCGTTACCGATCGAGATGTTGCTCCTTATAGAGAGGGTTTTCTAAGACAAATTCCACACGCACATACCCAAGGGATAAAATATCTAGTGGACGGGACGACTACGCTAGGTCGACACAAGCAACGAGAGTTGCCATAACCTTCGGTGTGGTGCGTCCCCTGGTTTCACAAATCGACGAAATGCAAGTGCCTCCTAAGAGACAGCGAAAATCTGAATGCACCATAATTGAACATCGGAGATCACAAAGCAGAAACAAACGCAGTGGGTTTACAAGTTCGCTGTACTTGAACTCACTCCAAAAGCACAGATCGATGCGATATGTGAGGTTCATATAAACGTTACTGAACACAACGACGTTTCGTGGTCTCGACATATGACTGTGCTGATGGCAACTAAAGCCTTACACAATGATTGTGGTATCCACATACGCAAACCCAGTCGCACCATAATTTTGTGCTGCACATGCCGGATGGAAGAAAAATATGTTTTCAAGAGAGCTAAGAATTCGCACTAAATCATTCCGCAAAAAGTGAGTCCAGATTGAGGCTTGCCTTGGATTCAGTATTTCAGATCAAAGTCCTCGGAATTTCACGTTGAACATGGCTGAAGAATACAAATGCAGTAAGAAAAACTGTGTATGGATAAAGAGTATCATAAATACGTCATAACGGATGCATACACTTTTAATGCCCTTGTCATCACAAATTCTATTTGCTTACGCTGTCGAAATGTTTGTAGCGCTTTTCGAGCTTCGAGGATGTTAGGACCGCTAGCATTCTGCATATGCGTTCTGCATATTCAGAGTAGCAGAATGAAACAGGAGAGATTCGAGACGATGACCTTGTTAACTAGCGGCACATGTGAGGTTGACGTGCATAACGATAAGTTGAGCAGTGCAAACATTGTTGATGAGGTAGTAGTCACCTACCTTTCTTTTATGACGCATACGTTGCGCTGAGGTTGGCGGTGCAATGCAGCACCATTTGGAACATGTCACTGGATAAGGTGTGAAAGTGCACAATTCCATGGCAAATAAGAAAGTGCTTTACAACTATAGTTTCGTTCGATGCTGCTGGAGATGCTTCAATTCTGTGGAAAGCGTGTAAGTCTTAAATATTGGATAGAAATGCTAAAAAATCTTTGCAACGTTTGAGACGGCTTGCCGTACGCCACGTTCAAGGAATTTTCGGTGAAGTTGGGCAGGATATACGTTGCTGCGGCACTGCATACTGAGAAGAACAGAATGAACCGGAAGAGACTCTAAGCGACAATCATGCTAGCTAAGAGCACAACAGAGTGAGGTTAACGCATTTTACGATAACTTAAATGCAAGCCGTAGAGTTATTGATGTGGTACGGGCTATATAGGGCACTGATGATGGGTTCAAATATATCTTTTTGCAAAAGCATCCTCTTACAAACTTGCTAATCGATGGCTTCGCCTTCCTTTAACCAGCCTTAAGTAGCTGAACTGCCGTGAATTTTCCGCAGAGGAGTTGTCACCTGAGGAGTCATAATGGTTAAGTAGTATTTATGTAAATGTGTACCGCATTTGTTTCAGTGCAGTCCATAGGATCCGTCCTTCTCGCAATTTTCTGTGAAAGGAGCTTATATTCAAGGGTGGGAGAGAGCTGCAATTTTTCGCAGCTTTAGTTCTATCATCGTGTTTCTCATGTTGTGTTAGAGAGGAAGGCATGTGTATAATGCAAGAAAATGATATGAGATGGAAGGATTTAAAGAGAAGGGAAAAAAGAGCGTCAGAATTCCTCCGACGTTGCACCAGTCTGCTTCTCGGAAGGAGAGATCGTATTTGCGTTCGCTAAGCTCTATATTTCATGTCTCTCTCAGGAATTCTTTCGACTCATTTGAAGAGTGGATTCCTTGAGAGTCTATATATAAGTAGCGCAAGGTTGTTCCCCCTTTTCTCAGTCTACCTACAGGTTTACGTTGCAGTTTCGGTTTGCTCAGATAAGAAAAACTTCAGAGGCTATTTTGAGCGTAAAATTTAGCCTGTCCCAAATTTGATACCCACATTGTTCGTATGGAAATGTGATGAATTCGGTTCGATATTAATGAGCGCTAATAGTACGCGATGCTTCGAAGTATGGAATATACAAGGTGGCATGCACGAAACAAACCTGGGAATGTCTTACCTATTAAATCAATAATACGAAAAATTGATGGAAGTGGAGGTTCATGATGGAAATCAGACTGCCTTAAAGTGACGATGAGATAATTTTAAAAATATATTTTATTGCAGCAGAGCGCCAAGAACCAACAAAAAAAATTTCAATGGTTCATTACATAATGTGAGCATACGTTTTGCACCAATCTCGTGTGTACTACTTCGATGAAATACATTTCAACAACATGTATCCATCCTATCCGCGTCTTATAAATCGATTCCATCAGCATAATATTAGCCTAGAAATCCAGTAGAAAAAAAGCGACATCAGACAAGTACAACACGTTTTAGAAGAGTTGAATTCGATGATTTTCGCGATCCGAAACGACGATCGTTTTATCGCAAAGAGCAACATCTTCGAGACCTTTCAATTGACCAGGGCCGGTACCCCATGTACCAAAGCTATGCATAAAGCGTCCATCCGGATAGAAGATTTGAACACGATTATTGCCGCTGTCTGCGACGATGATAAAGCCCTATAAGTGCAATACTTGAGAATTAACGCATTACTCGTTGTAAAAACACACACACATATATATTTAAAAGTTTATGCTAGAATAATGAATTGTGAGAATAATGAGATTTTCAAAGAATTTGCCCATTTGCAACCACCACATTTGGATTTGAGGAATTGGAGAAAGTGCATTTGATCTAGCAGAATACGAGATAAATTACCAGACAGCTCATTATCTGAAAGAACTGCACTCATGCTACACTAACTTTGCTTTATGATAGTAGCCTAAGGCCGAGAATCGGTGCTAAAGACATCGACGTTTGCGCTTCTTATGTGTGCAGCATCTCAAGCAGGAGTCGTTACAGTTTAATACAAATATAATTCACTTCCTTCTTAGTAACTTCAATTGGTTGATAGAAACCTTGGTCCCAAAAATGTCTATAGTTGATTTCAAGACGCTCTTCTAATGAAATAACTAAAAAAGGCATTAGCGAACCTGATCATCGACGGCTATGCCACGAGGGAATTTCAGTTGACCATTGTGGAATCCTTCTTGCCCAAATTGGAATATTGGATTGCCGTTATGATCGAAGACGCAAACACGATGATTTGAGCTATCGGTGACGTATAAATGTTGATTTTGCTTGCAATAGGCGATAAATTGCGGATTATGTAGTTGACCCGGAGCCGGACCCATTGAACCGAACTTACTCACGAATTGTCCATTCGAATCGAATATTTGTACCCGATGATTGTCCTGAAATTCGAAAGCACCTTTCTACTGCTGCTATAAACTACTTTTCTCCACCCCATTCTTATCTGGATTGTTCACAATGACAAGGGATGAGCACAGGGGTTTTCGGTAACGATGAGTGCACCTATTTTTGAAAATCAGCAGCTCATAAAATAACTATTCATCACTAAGGAAACTAATATTGACTGTAAAAGTTTGCAATTATATTAGGTACTTGTCTTCAACTCTTATAGCCTAACGCAGCATTATCAGAAGCATCCTTTGATGGTGGAACCTTAAAAAGATGTTTTTTAGGCTTCAAAAAGTATACTATAATGTCTTTCAAACAACACAATATTCATGAGAGAATTACCTTGTATGTAGCTGAATATGGAACTGCAAGAATGGACATAAACAATAGCGTTTAGTGAGGCATACGTCCAACCTAATGGCCTATGGCCTAATTTCTATCGTTATTGGTTAAAATCAGGTTTTAAAGATAGCTGGAGCAGTAGTGGTAAGTTGGCGGTTAAAGAATGTTGGAAAAAAGGGCACAATATCTAAGTGGTGTAATATCTCAAGTTATTCAGGCATATTCATTGAGAAGTTATTCAATTATTCTCGATAACCACTCCAAATTCTTCGAGAATCTCAACGTTGCGGTTAAATCACCAACAGCTTTTTTGATGAGCTAATTAGGAAGCTAAAACTTCAGAAAGGATTGATGGGCAACCCTTTGAGCAACTCATCGAAATGAATCGCAAAGGCTGTCTAATATTTAGATTCATAATTAATTTTTGCGAGAAAATTTGTCCGAAAAGATGTCGTTCGACTGCAGGAATCTACTCACAATAAAAGGCCTATGAAATTATTGGAAACATGCGTTGAATTAGTTAAAAGTTTAGTTCCTGTCATTTGTCTCATGCAAAATTATTTCCGATAATAGTAACAATTCTCTATCGCCATCACCTATTAGAGTTGAATAGCGAAGCTCGGAAATATTGGAAATTTTCATCCAGGATTCTGTTCAAGCAGTGAATCTCCATATTCATTCTCCATTGCCATTCCCGAAATTATTCGCTGATTCATGCAATTTTAGCTTTAAAATTTGAGGCGATATATCGCCATACAAATTTGTGAATGCCATAATAATTGAAGTAAGAGAAAAAAGATTTAGCGCCGTTAGAAATGTTTTTTTGTGTTAGGATTTTTCAAAACACGTTTTTTTCAAAACAAATACATTAATTAAAAGCAGCTAACTTAAAAGAGGATATAATTTCCGTAGAACATGCAATCATCTGGCACAAAAAAAGAAAAGATGTTACAATAATTTTAACAAAAATATAGATTGATAGTGAGAAAGCTTACTCAAGTGTAATTGAAAATAAATAGGGAATGCGGGGATGCGCTTTTATCATTTACAAGAAATTTTACATAAAGTTGTTGAGTTTATGAAGAGATCATCATGCTGCTTCATTGGCAAGTCGATGCAGAAATAATAAGAATTTTCAACTTACCGAACTTTTAGATTTTTCTCTCTAAATGAACTTTTTTCTGAAAATTTATTATGGAAAAAGCTTTAATTTTGCATATTTAAATAAAGAGGAGAGAAGGTCATGGAATTATGTGATTTTAGAATTTTAGCTTAAAATGATTTAGCTTAAAACTTATCGTGGATCTATATGCTTGTTGAAAACATTGCTATGGATGAAACAAAACACAATAAAAAATTGCAAAAAATACTCAAATATTTTACAAATATGAAGTGCTTCAAACTGAAAAAAAAATCCCTAAAAATTAGTTTCTCTTGTAAAAAAAATGAGAAACGATAAAGTTCGCTCTTTTCGCTCGCTTGAAACGAAGATAAATGAATGAATGAATAACTGAAAATGAATTGATGTAACTTCGATCTTAATGGAACATAAACGTTCAATGGAACATGTAAGGTAACGACAAGAAAAAAAAGATACATGAACGGAGACCATGAAAAAGAAGTAGAAAAAATATATGTATGGCAAAAAAAAATCATGCCTTGATGATGGAGGAAAAAAGCTGAGCCATTACTAGATTCAAAGATTTTGAGAGATGGGCTATTGACGGAAGTCAAAGAAAATTAACTATGGCGAACTAGTATTTAGAGAACTTTGGCGTTTATTCGATTCAATTTTAATTTAAATTGATCTAATTCAACTGGAGGCCCTCTTCCATGTTTACAGATTGTAGAATAATATTGACCCGCATTATAGAAGAAGCCTAAGCGCTGAGTGATATCGAATTAATGGAACGACAAATGAAAATTTTCTCCGCTTCTTTGCTGAACCTGTTTCTCATTGTGTTGAGCTATGAGTGACCTTCAAAAGTAGTTGCGCTTATGGCTTACCATTCCTCAGTGTCAAATTCGTTGGATTCGCCAATAAATCTCTATGTTTACATGTCTTGGATCTCGGCTCAGTAGCTCAACGCTTCGACAACGATGCAACACCTAGTGGAAGAGAAAAGTATTTGTTGAGAATAATTTGCAATATATGACGCTTTTCGTAGGTATATCTGGTTAGTGGGCACAGTTATAATCCTGTAAAGCTACTGATTTCGTATCATATAATCTTTGCTTCACTGAGAGAGTCATATCAACGACGATTCTTTACCAACTAATTTGAGAAGCAACATGGCATACAACAATCCAGCAGATTGCTCCATACATATAGGAAATGAGCAGCACCGACGAACTAATGAGACAAGTTCTGCCCATCTTGTGACCCTCTCACTAAGCTCGCTGCAAATAAAGAACGCAGCTATTGTCGTCAAGATTGCTACTTGCCTAAACACATGAAGTGATCGAGAAGGAATTGCCCTCAGGCATAAATGCGTCTTCTAGGTAGACGCTAATTTTGCCAACGATTGCATAAAAATTTTGACAGGAACACTCACTTTATCGACGGCGTATATCATGCCAGTTTCGTCAACGCACACGCCCCACGGATTGTTGAAGCGTCCACTGGAAGGGCCATGTCCTCCGAAAGCTTTGATGAATTGGCCGTGTTGGTCGAAAATCACAATGCGATGGTTGTAGCGATCCGAGACGATCAGTTGCCTGAAACGGTTCGAGCAGATACCGGCTGCTGAGTCCAGTTGACCTTCGCCAGTACCGTACTTGCCGAACGTACGTAGCAATCGTCCCTGTGTATTGAAAACACAGACACGGTGGTTGCTGCTGTCACATACTGCAAACTCGGTGCCGCAGATGGCCGTCACGCCGCGCGGCCAGTTCAGGTCGCCTTCTTTGGAGCCCTTCTTACCGAATACAAGCCGTGGCTTGCTCTTCGACTGGTAGTCGACCGTGCAGAGGAACTTCGACGAAAGCATCTTGGTCAAGCGTGCTTCGTTCGAGGCTTCTCGCTCGGCGGCCATCGCCGAGGCACGGCGCCTGAATCGGGCGCGGCGATCGGGCACTGCGTGCGAAACCATCGACGTAGATGTTGGCTGCGGCGCATCGGTGTCGGTGTTCGATGCGTCGGTGCTCTCCTGGCGCGGTGGCGGCGGTACGAAACGTTGCGTCGTCGAATCTAAACGGTTGGCGCGTTCAAGTAAAAGCTGTTGCACACGACTATTTGAAGTGTTGCCGCTGGCGCTCGACGACGCGAGTGCATTGGCTGCCGAAAGAGCGATCAATAGATCGGGGTTTGTTTTGGAACGTTGATAGCGCTGTCGACGTTTCAATATCCATGCGGGTACCTCACCTGGGTAGTGCACTATTGGAATCGGAAGTGGCTCTGCCTCGGGTGGTTGTGCCTCGGTGATCGTCTGCATCGCTGCGTTGTCGGATATCTGGTGAATGCTGGCCGCATGGATCACTTTAGGCACCTCGGCACCACTCGTTGAACGACAGATAATACGAAATCTGTTACCTGTCGAATGGGACAGTATTGGTTGTGCATCATTGTCACTCTCACTCTCTTCACTCGACTGAGTGGATGTAGAGTTTGTTTTTAGCTCAAGGGATGCCTCCGCTATCGTTCGATTCCGCAGACGGCGCTTTTCGTGCGCGGCGCGGATATTCTCGACTTTTTCGTTTAAACTCGCGTCATCGCTTGATGCTTGTCTTACTGGAGCGGCTCTTCTCATTATTCCTCTAACCGTCTCCGCGGATTTAGTGGCCGCTGTTTCTTGTTGTGTCATCGCATTTGCAGGCGCCGTAGTAACTGCCGCAGTCTGGGCAGTGACTGTTGCCGATTGAGCTGCTTCTGGTGATGCGACGGACTGCAGTGCTGAAGATGTCGCTGCATTCGCTGCAGTTGATGTACTGTTACGTGCTGGTGTACTCTTAGGCACCTCTGCACCTTTTCCGGTATCTTGCGTTGCCTTTGTTGGCGTTGTCTGTGTGACTGACTGCTGGTTAGTGCTTGATGATTGCGCAGAGGGGGAAGTAACTGTGATGGTGACTGGATTGTCAGCATCTCTAGCAGGTGTATTCTGAGCGGGAGGTTGCAAATAAGCCGCGACTTTGGCAGCGGCAGCTGTTAGGTTATTAGTTGTGTCATGACCGCCGTTGTCAACTGGCGTCACAACACCGCTTGTTACGACCGCACGACTCCATGGGCTATTTCCTGGTGTATGATTATGTGTTGATGTTCCTTGTCCTGTATCGGCATTCGCCCTTAGACGATTCCACGCTTCCTCCTCCATTTGTTGCCTTCGACGATAGCGAATTGACATTACGTCATCGTCGTTACGAGTCGAATACCTTGAACGGATGTCATTCTGAGCACGGCTTTCTTCTGCCTCACAACGACGATTCGAATATTTATAGTTGTCTGATTCGTAACCGATTCGCATCGGTCTCGGCAAATAAGACTGCTCAAGGGGTAAATAACGACCAGCGAATTGCGGTAATGAGACGGTGAGTTCGCCGAAATTCGCAATCGCCGTTGGCAATTTAGACGCATCATCACCAGGCGAGAATCGCAGCTTCTTCGAGAAGAGCTCTTCAGCATCTGGCTGAAATTTTATAGTTATTAATGCGTCGTTTTAAAAACTTGCCCACACAAACGATTGGTTAGACTAATATGGACTTAAGATGGTTTTTTTATTCAGCAAATTTTCCCAATAATTCCCATAAAACGATCAAATCTTCGATTGCAAGCCACTTTTATAGACTGCAGAGATTGTTTCGATAGATTTTGAATGCAGAATTAATAGACGTCCGACATTTTGGTAGAAATTACCAGTCTCGGGGACGAGATAAGGCGGCAAGCTGAGATTAACAAAAACGCAACAACCAACGTCGTGGCTTCCCATCAAACAATTGATTGTATTGAAACGATATGAGGCTGCATGAGTTCCCACAAATGCGATCTTCATCGTGGAAGTTCCCGTAAAATTGGACGAAAAAGGGCAGTCAGTACGAATCCCAGATATATGGATCGATGGGAATTTGAAGATCGTCTTTCATATGATTGAGTTCAGTTGAATGGCCAATAAATTCAATTTTAGTATTTAGATTCGATGAAATCGTTTTCCCTCTGCTTAGTCGAGCCTCGCGCTTGATGCATCCGTACTGTTTGGGCTGTGTAGCGAAAATTGTCACTGCGTCCGCGAGTATGGGACAAATGTTACTTTTCTTTTTGAAGGATTCACTCAAGAATATCGAGGAAATACTCAAATA
Source organism: Toxascaris leonina (assembly GCA_022844705.1). Lineage (NCBI taxonomy): Eukaryota > Metazoa > Nematoda > Chromadorea > Rhabditida > Ascarididae > Toxascaris > Toxascaris leonina. The sequence continues at coordinate 36,271 of JAARMF010000793.1, read as the reverse complement.
AATATGAAAAAGTATCACATCTATTGTTTGTGCTGTTTTTTTTTCGTATGATAGAAGGCTAATATACATATGTATTTGAATTACATTCTCCATGCGAAATCGGCAATAATCCAACCAGCTGCCATTCAAATATCGTCGAAACTTGAGAAGTGATCGGAGCTAACACTTTCCCATGGGTCATTTCTTTCAAATACTTATACACCTCCGTAGATCACAAAAGGAGAAAGGATTCACTACGAGCATCAGGTAGTTATTCCGATGTCGTTTCATAGAGCTCTGTTCCCCCTTACACTTTTTCGTTGTATCAATCCAAAGAAAACCGGAAATCGGCAGTTATCCATTGGAAGCGCAGTCACTCTTCCTCCCCGCTTTCTTTTCCACCTCTCCCTCCTCTCTGCCCTTGTCTTGAACTCCTACGCCCTTTCCACCCACTCGCCAGATAAAACAGTTCTCCAAAAACTGTACTAAGTATAGTACACAAAGTAAAACGCATTGAAGAAGTGAATATTTCGACAAGAAGAGGGAATGAATCACACAAGACAAGCAAATGTTAGATAAAAGCTATTCAAGCGGCACTTTATTTCTTAGCCTAGACAAGTAACTAAGTTGAGTGCACTGCAACTGCTGTCGAGCTTATACAAACATTACAACTCTCCTTCACTTCAACAATCTACCTGCCAAAAAAAAAACATTTGGCTTGCACCTCAAAGGAATTATACACGGAAAAAAAATAGAAGAGGAAGGGTGAGCGTGATGGAGTAGATGTGCATAATGATGTGTTCGATAAAAATTACGACACGGGAACTTCTGCATGCTAATATCGGCTCATTGAAGAGCTCATTCAAGTGCCAAAATTCATATTCATATGCAGCAGTTTGTTCATCAACACCATGCAATAAAATGTGCCAATAAACAAGTGCAATAAATCAAGTGAACCGATTTTCGCAGAAAAAAGTGCAAAAAAATTTAATTTACCAGTAATTTTGTAGATTCTTCTATCGTTATTATTTTCCAGAGTATCATTGATATCTGCCATTAAATTCATAAGCTTTTTATCACTATCACTTGCGAAAAGGAATATCGTTACAACTTATTATTAACTAAATAACTGGGACTATAACTAAAATAACTCTACCATTATTAATAGCAGCAAACTTCGATATTATTATCATCTAATTGGTGTCGGTATCTGCCTTAGGCCCTACTGCTGTTATCAGTTGTCAAGTGGGTCTCAGTAGCGATCGTGTACGTTCGCTTCCGTTCATTTTCATTACTCGCTTATCCCGGATGCATTTCCCGCAGATATCTTATTCACTTAGTGGAAACTGCAATAACGATACGTAACATTTACGGCTCCTCGACCTTGTGGAAAGAATTTTCTCTGTATTAAAATTTCTTATTGATATTCTCTTTTATGAGAAATCGAGGTGAAAACACAATTGCATGAAGCTTTGCATATGATCAGCAAAAATGATAGCCTCTTTTTGTTTTATTAATTAAATCTTTTAGTGGCATAAAAAATATTTGAATTTGGACAAAATTGGTGCGAAGAGTGACAAATTGATCGAACCTGAAAATTGCGTAAATATTCGAGGCCTTCGGAGAAAATATTTTTGAATTTGGCGAGTTCAGCGTCTTCAACTTCTCGTTCGCCTTTTAATGCTGCTTCAAGATATGCACATCCTGAAATTAATTCGACTTTCTGAAAAATCTCTCTTACGGAAACAT
>JAARMF010000792.1:52831-64887 GCA_022844705.1 Toxascaris leonina | reverse complement strand
GTTCCTTGTTTAATGGAATGTTGTCATTCAGTAAACGCTATAAATTCGCTGTTCTTTCGGGGTGTAGTTAACAAGGCGGATTATCGCATGTTAACGTCTTCTTTGGTGTGCAGCAGAGCACCTGCAAATATGACGTCATTCGGCCACTGGACTTGCCTGAACTTCACTGTTGATTAAAATACTGCGATGAGTGGAAAGCTTCTTGAGCTTCAGTACCCAGAAATTAACTCAGGATGATTGAAGCATTTATATCACAGTGTACGTGGTAGAAACTGGTTCAGGTGTTGAATTAGGCCACCAAAAGNAGTGTACGTGGTAGAAACTGGTTCAGGTAGCCAAAAAGTCAATTAGGAACGTGCGTATTGAATTACCATCGTACTAACCATGCAGTTATCATGAAGCCACCTGCCACGTCTTACCGCTCTTTTTGAGTAGGTCCAGAAAATCTTCGTGCTCGTAAAAACCTTTCACTTGCTGAAAGCCGTCGGGAGAAAATCTGTGCCTTTCTTTTTATTTGAGGATGCGTTTTAAACTCTGAGGACGCGTTTTTCCGAAACATCGAAGCATCANNNGTGCTCGTAAAAACCTTTCACTTGCTGAAAGCCGTCGGGAGAAAATCTGTGCCTTTCTTTTTATTTGAGGATGCGTTTTAAACTCTGAGGACGCGTTTTTCCGAAACATCGAAGCATCAATGAGCGACACTTCATTAGTGCATCATTACCGTTCACTTCATCCCGTTCAGTTTTGCATTTGCTGCAACGTTGCTCACATGCTTTTGTTTCCCAGCAAAAGGAATCAATTTTCTTTCTGCAGTGCAATGCCAGTCAACAAAAAGATTTCTCCGAAGCAGTGGAGCAGCTTGTCGGACAGGCAGTTCTAACAAGAACAGTAAAATACAGCGAGTGATAGTATTTGTTAACCTCATTACATTAGATCGCCTAAGCGCATACTTGAATGTGGCAGTGCTCATGCTCGAATATCAGCATATGCATATAGCTATGTATATGCCTATGTTGATATTCGGGCATGAGCACTGCCACATTCAAGAATGCGCATAGGCGGACCAAAGTTAGGCTGTGCATCATACAAGAGCTCAACACTCACGCCTTACAAATCTTTTGTTTGGGAACCATGGAGCGAATGTACAGCGGGATGCTTCTGCAAGCTATTATTTAGTCGAGTGCTTGGAAAAAAAATACAGAAAGAAGCAGGCTCGTTCCGTCGATTCGTAAGTGGTCCACTTCTCAAATATTTATTTTCTCGACTTTGACTTGTTTGCTCTTGTCAGAAATCTGCAGAATGCTGGCTTACGATCACTGCTTAAGGCGCTTAATATCTGTCGAAAAATGCGTTCAAGTAACACACCAGTCGATAATTCAGTGCACTCCTCCACCCACCTTTCCTTCGTGTTTCCGCCACGGAGGAACTTGTGCAGAATAGTCGGAATTTTCAGAATTGTTGAATCTCAATAACTGCTGAAGGAAGCGAAATTTTTTGCGATAGCTTGAAAAATCCGATCCAATTAGATAAATGTTCCTGAAAAATTATTCCATAAACGTTGAGTTTTCGACACACTCTCGAAGGCCTTTCGCTGAATTTCCAATAAGGACTGGTTTTCTCAAGATTGAACGTTTGAATTAATTTCAAGACTTTTTGTACTTTTGTCCTTTGAAGGACAAATTTCAAGACTTCGTTCGTACTTTTGTCCATGTCCTTTTAAGAACCGTTTTCTCATAGATAGCCAGTTTTATGGTTTGGAAAAATGTCATTTCCGCTTGCGTTTTGTTACGTTTCCAAGAGTTCGCAAAATCAGGCCGCAGCGACAATCCAACGTGGCGAATGTTTACCATTTCAACGTCGCATTTCATCGGTTCACGAAAATCCTGAACACAATGGGGATTAGAAAATAAACCACTTTACACTTCTAAATTGGATGCGAATAGCGTAATATGATAGACTATAATTTAATTATTCGTCACTTGCATCAGACGCTTCAGAACATGTCGGATGCATTGGAGACCGTAAGGGATGCACTAAAGACTCCACGGAAGATACACGACTGAATATGCTCACATGGAATGAAAGGAATGAAGGTAGATGTTCCAGATGAGGATAGCTGCGCCTAAATGAGAATGTTGCTATTCTTCATGAGCAGTTCTGTCCCTGTTCCTGCTACAAGCGCTATAGCTGAACACTCTGTGAAGAATAGCTGACTGAAGCAAAAGCGAGTTAATGGATTCATCGTTGGACAACTGTCAGCTGGAACTAAGGAAACTAAGTATACTGAAACAGAGCGGCTACGCCAAAAAGTCGGCACTTCCTGAACTGCACCGCACAAGCTGCGCACACTCTACCCAGCTTTTGAAAGATGTTTCGGCTTTTGTTCAACTAGTCGAGATATCGTAACATCATATGTGTGGGATTCATATAGATGAAATCATTTATACAGTGCTAATTGCCTCGAAGCGGTCATTGGTACGATTTCGATGGGAAGTAAGAGCGGACGAATGCAATGCTGGAACAAACAACGCACTTTCAACATTCTCTAACTGATTCTTTGGTAAATTTGCTTTCGTGCAGTTTGGTAGATTTGCATTCACAGAGCAAAGCGTCCTGTTTGCGTGTGCATGTGTGTTTATCTTTATGTTAGCCGGCTTGAACTGGTGAATCACCGCAACAGAAGCTAAGAGAATTAGTAGGTTTAAAGTGCATTGCACGATGGCCTCCTCCACTACTTTTGGACTGATCGGATACAGCAGCTTCGAAACAAAATTTCCTGGAGTGGATATATTCTATCGTTTCCTCGTACTTTCCGACAGGCCGGATTTCCATCAGATGCCTTCGAGTTCGCAAATGCAACGATTTTTTTCTAGGCTGGTTGTGCCGCCTTTCTGGCCATTTAAGAGACGATTCCCTAATATGTGCATGATCTAGTATTGAACTTGTTACAGTATTTGTTGATGAACGATCAAATTGATTTTCGCTGCTAAAGCTCAAATCATGTCAGTTCTGTTGATAAATCGCTCCATGCATTTATCGATCTCAGCAACGGAAGTAAGAATTCAGATTTTGGGAAACGTTTCGGTAATAGAGCCCAAGGTTCACGCAGATATGCGTGAAACGAATAGAGTAAGTTTTTCTCTCCAGTAATGTACCACAGATATGCATGATGTGAATATATGATATCAATGGGTTTGGGTAAGCGAACAAAAACATTTCCAGTGCCGAAACTTGCGAGCGTTGATATTGAAGCACAATGGAGAACGCAAGAATGACCGCTTTGCAGTTACCTCTTCATAAAGTTCAACACATGGTCTCTTGCCAGATTTCCATGAAAAGGAAGTTGCGGATGATATATCCTTGCGCTGATCCTGGAATGTTATTTTTTCAATTGTGGTGCAACGAACGAACGTTAATAACCGTCAGGCGCAGTTCTGGAATGATGCCAACGCGCACTTCGGGATCCTTCCATATCTGCGTGTAGTGCTTGACTCATTCTCATCCTATATTGATTATTGTGTATATATAGCTGAGAAATCCCTGAGTGTAGTTCAGTTTTCATGAGAACAACATTTCAGGAGATTATTAGTCATCCGTAGTGAGGAATACTTTGCCATATCTGGAGCGTTCTGAAAATAAACAAAGAGCGATAACCTCTTTCAGAAGATGTGAGAAAAAATGCACAATTTTTGTTTTTCATTTTCTAATGAGAAGAATCGTGGATTACATGTGAGAATTAAAGAAGCAGGAAGCGTATTTTGCGACCACAGCGGTGTAACTAGGATTCTGTAAACCAGCCTAAGGGCTAAAACACGCTTCCAAATTTTGGTCTCGATGAAAATATTTTGTGTGTTTGACACTTGAAGCTCAATTATTTCGAGTGCCTCATCAATTTCTTTGATGTGTTGTGCAGCAGTTGTTTCTGACACTTCTTTCGCACATGAATAAAAATTTTCAAAAACCACTCCTTATTTTTTCTCCATTCATTTCCTTCATTCTCTGTTTCACATCAAGTCCTCATTCCCTGAAAGTGGTCTTGTTTCTGCTACTGAATCCGAAGCGGTCTTCATGGAAGCGCATTTCGATTTATAAGCTCGTAAAGCCTGTGATGAAATCACACTGAGGGCATAACTAGATCAACACAAACGCGCAATGTATGATACAATATCTGCAACAAGTAGCGAAGCAGTTGCGTAAGCCATATGTTTACAGTATTTGCTTGCGAAAGAGGATTTTGTTCTCAACTTAAGAGAGGTCATGCCATGAAACTCACGGTAGAAGAGTGTTTGCTAATTTCTAGTGCTTAAAGAACAGAAGAAACCTTTCTACCAAAATTCAGTGGTTTGCGTGAATGAACGTATTGCGTTCAACGCAATGCACAAATGGCAAATGGCTCTATGCAATCATTAACGACGATGGAAAGTTGATTTCGGAGGCATTTTGCGATTCTTTTTTGTAACTGCCGCAGCTGAAGGTTGCGTTTTCATGCATCGTTTATGGGGAAACAGAAACTGCTGTCTTAGCGTTATTGTTCCACAAGGCAACTTCATCAAAACATTATGCGTTACAGCTGTGATGCTATCGTTGCACTCGTAGTGATTTTCAATATTTCCATCTGCTTTTATAAATATGAACCTTCTAAGCGATGACCGCATTGCTCGCCCGTGTTGAATGTGTGTCGGCCTGTGGATATGTCATCTAGCGTTCTCAGTTGACGAGCAACCGACTGACGTCGTTTGCCAGGTGTAGTCTGTGCCACTGGTTGATTTCTTGCAGCCTTGTATTCAAGTTGATCCATCAAAGTGCTGGAATTCTCATCACGCAGACCGATCGAAAATCTGCAGGAAGGGCAAAGATGATTGCGAGACGAAGCAGAAGTTTTGGCAACAAAAAAACAGTTACAGTTATAAGTTACGAAAAAGAAGCGTCGAAAGAAACGACAGCTGAAATGATCAGAAACGATATGTCACTGAAATCCTCGCTCCTCTGCTCCCTCCAAATCCTTCGTTCTACTTCCTCCGTTTTTTTCTTCCTCTCCCTTCTGCACTGTATTCGAGTCCACAAAGGCCTCTAAGTCATCNGTTCACGCAGATATGCGTGAAACGAATAGAGTAAGTTTTTCTCTCCAGTAATGTACCACAGATATGCATGATGTGAATATATGATATCAATGGGTTTGGGTAAGCGAACAAAAACATTTCCAGTGCCGAAACTTGCGAGCGTTGATATTGAAGCACAATGGAGAACGCAAGAATGACCGCTTTGCAGTTACCTCTTCATAAAGTTCAACACATGGTCTCTTGCCAGATTTCCATGAAAAGGAAGTTGCGGATGATATATCCTTGCGCTGATCCTGGAATGTTATTTTTTCAATTGTGGTGCAACGAACGAACGTTAATAACCGTCAGGCGCAGTTCTGGAATGATGCCAACGCGCACTTCGGGATCCTTCCATATCTGCGTGTAGTGCTTGACTCATTCTCATCCTATATTGATTATTGTGTATATATAGCTGAGAAATCCCTGAGTGTAGTTCAGTTTTCATGAGAACAACATTTCAGGAGATTATTAGTCATCCGTAGTGAGGAATACTTTGCCATATCTGGAGCGTTCTGAAAATAAACAAAGAGCGATAACCTCTTTCAGAAGATGTGAGAAAAAATGCACAATTTTTGTTTTTCATTTTCTAATGAGAAGAATCGTGGATTACATGTGAGAATTAAAGAAGCAGGAAGCGTATTTTGCGACCACAGCGGTGTAACTAGGATTCTGTAAACCAGCCTAAGGGCTAAAACACGCTTCCAAATTTTGGTCTCGATGAAAATATTTTGTGTGTTTGACACTTGAAGCTCAATTATTTCGAGTGCCTCATCAATTTCTTTGATGTGTTGTGCAGCAGTTGTTTCTGACACTTCTTTCGCACATGAATAAAAATTTTCAAAAACCACTCCTTATTTTTTCTCCATTCATTTCCTTCATTCTCTGTTTCACATCAAGTCCTCATTCCCTGAAAGTGGTCTTGTTTCTGCTACTGAATCCGAAGCGGTCTTCATGGAAGCGCATTTCGATTTATAAGCTCGTAAAGCCTGTGATGAAATCACACTGAGGGCATAACTAGATCAACACAAACGCGCAATGTATGATACAATATCTGCAACAAGTAGCGAAGCAGTTGCGTAAGCCATATGTTTACAGTATTTGCTTGCGAAAGAGGATTTTGTTCTCAACTTAAGAGAGGTCATGCCATGAAACTCACGGTAGAAGAGTGTTTGCTAATTTCTAGTGCTTAAAGAACAGAAGAAACCTTTCTACCAAAATTCAGTGGTTTGCGTGAATGAACGTATTGCGTTCAACGCAATGCACAAATGGCAAATGGCTCTATGCAATCATTAACGACGATGGAAAGTTGATTTCGGAGGCATTTTGCGATTCTTTTTTGTAACTGCCGCAGCTGAAGGTTGCGTTTTCATGCATCGTTTATGGGGAAACAGAAACTGCTGTCTTAGCGTTATTGTTCCACAAGGCAACTTCATCAAAACATTATGCGTTACAGCTGTGATGCTATCGTTGCACTCGTAGTGATTTTCAATATTTCCATCTGCTTTTATAAATATGAACCTTCTAAGCGATGACCGCATTGCTCGCCCGTGTTGAATGTGTGTCGGCCTGTGGATATGTCATCTAGCGTTCTCAGTTGACGAGCAACCGACTGACGTCGTTTGCCAGGTGTAGTCTGTGCCACTGGTTGATTTCTTGCAGCCTTGTATTCAAGTTGATCCATCAAAGTGCTGGAATTCTCATCACGCAGACCGATCGAAAATCTGCAGGAAGGGCAAAGATGATTGCGAGACGAAGCAGAAGTTTTGGCAACAAAAAAACAGTTACAGTTATAAGTTACGAAAAAGAAGCGTCGAAAGAAACGACAGCTGAAATGATCAGAAACGATATGTCACTGAAATCCTCGCTCCTCTGCTCCCTCCAAATCCTTCGTTCTACTTCCTCCGTTTTTTTCTTCCTCTCCCTTCTGCACTGTATTCGAGTCCACAAAGGCCTCTAAGTCATCCGGCTGTCGATATGATCCCTTCTTTTATAAAAAGTGAACGTGATATCTCACTGTAATGCGTCTACACATTATAATATCTTGTTAAATCGTACGAGCTTGTGCAAGAAGCTAGCTCAGAAAAGCTTCCTTGATTCGTTGCATGTGTCCGTATGTACTTTCATGCAGTCCAGCAAATTTTCTCCTGTAAGGTGCATTATAATGCTATCATGTTTATGGCGGTGTATATGTGGCTATATCTTTGTTTTACGACTTCAGCTTGAAAACTGCTCCAGCTTGAGTCAAGAAATTTCATTGATGCGATATCGGATAACCATACACAAGTGCGCAAGTTCACTTCCAAGTTTGAATGGGATGCTTCGATCGCAAAGAAGAGTGAGAGTCGTTCACATTTGAAATAATCACTTGACAATAGCGACTTCACTATTCTGTTCCGCACAAGCCTGGAATGTGGTTATGGTCATGAATAATTCGGAAGGGAGAAAGGCACCTATATGAGATTTATAAAGCTACAAAATTGCCTTCGCATCATCCTCCCTACCAGTCCATCAGAATTCCCCATCAGAACACCTTCCGGGCTTTGTTTAACCGCTTCAAAAAATTTGACTCATTTTTCTTGCTATAGCCCGTTCCCATGCAATGCATAATAATAGCGAACAAAGAAAATCTGTCATATTAGCCGACACAATATATTGTTTTCGCAAATTTTCAGTCACATGTTCCACCGGCCGTGAGGATGATGCAATTAAACATAGCCCTGCACATAAACTTCTGAAACTGCAGAATTCAAGATTCATCAGAACATGAGGAAAGAAGAGGTGGTGGGTATTGGGCCCAAAACGTACAGGTGGTGTACGGAGCAGTTCTGTGCTCGTTGACGTTAGCTTAAATTGCAAATTTATCCAACTTACCCATGTTATTGCTAGAGTGGGAGTAGTGTATAGACAGGATTATGAGCGTGGGACCATGTCGTGTCTTTCTTTTTTATCCCTTCCAATAACCTGTCCTGTGGACAGTTCTGTATACTTGGAAGCGTTGATTTTTCCATGCTTCTCTCCACTTCGGAATTCTAGGTTGAGCAGCAGGGCAATGTTTCCAGAAAGCGCTCGCTGAGCGCCATTATAGATGATTTCTATTTCTAGAAATGCAGATGCGTTAAGGGAAAATATAGATCCGTTCGTTCATTCAAATTGCTTTAAGCACAAAGAAACTCATATTGTTATGTGGAGAGATTGAAAATGAAAGCATTCAAGTATCACGAATGTGGTAGTGCTGACGAAAGGATGAACCGAGAGGACACGTATATTAACAGCATACTGGCTGGGCGTCTACTCCCCTCAACGACGATAACTCAAACTGGGCTAATTTCGCTTTGAAAGCAACGAGGTTACTAGCTTCCACAATATCAGCTAATATTGATTCGATACTCGAATGACTCGAAGAGAAAACGAACTCAATATACATATTTTGGTCGAAAATCTACGTTGTAGCTGAAAACGATGAAATCGGGAGCGTTTGTTGAATGGGGTATATGCAAAGATGCTGTCGAACGGGACATCGCAGCAGCCATTCACTATCTTAAAGCACAAGTGGTCAATTCATCGGTGCTTCAGACTTTTCAGGCTGAGAATCTGTAATCTTTCGGGATAGGAAGGAATAACGGAATCAGGAAAGGCCTTGCCAAAAGCAGATCTTGTGTATCGTCTCTGCACGCTTTCAATCATTTCAACGTCATTGTGAGTGCATGTTGAGCATCTCTAAGTACAGTATTCGAGAAGAGGGCGGCAACAGAAAATAAAAGCAAGTCTCTAATGTTCTGACGAACGTAGTATGCAGTTAGCTGCGCGTGATGCCTCTCTTGCTATTTCCCTATAGTGAAAATTCCATTTGAAGTTTGAAGTGATATGCAGACCGAAGTACCCGATAACTTCTTGCGCGCGAAGCTTACTCTCATTCAGACATAGAGGGCAATCATAATGAAGTTAATATGAAAGAGACTGCTTTTTTTTCTCCCGATATGCGCAATTGATGAGACACGCAATTTGAATGTGTTGGTTCGCAATTCAGTACCATTGTGACTTCTAGATAGGTAGTCGAAAAAGGTCTGCAAGCATGATTGCAATAAATGTTTTTTGTTAGTTCCTAGTTGCAAAATTTCCATTTCCAGTTGTGAAAGTAAAAACATCTAAGCAGTATGTAATTAAAATTTGGTGCTGTTCGCCGATCTAGAAAATGCAAACGAATGTGTGATGTGACGAGAGCTTTATTAACAAACGTCTTCATCAAATATTTGGCGTGTAGTCACGGCAAGGGAAATATAATCCGTTAAAATTGTTCACTTGTTTTCGCTGTCGTTGTCGAGACTCGATGCATCATGATACGCAATCATCAGAACTGCATACTGCTCAAAAGTTCCTTCAGTTTATATGTAACGGAAGCGGTATTTATTGCGTGGCACAGGTATATGGCGGAATATGAATAGATTCTGATCTCGTTTCACATGCGTCTGCAATAAATATTTTTTTCAGGATCTTATCCTATTCTCGCATATTTCATCCATTTCAAAGCTTTAGTTGAAATTCACTGTATACTAGATAACGTACTATAACTGAGACTAAACCTGGACTTCTGCGTTTTTCAAAAGATGTTACTTGTAAAACAGTGGAATATAGCACATGTTTTGCAGCGCCATTTGCAATCCAATTGCAGTACTCTTCACAAGGTTCCGTTGAAGTATGGCCAAATATAGTTTAGAGGGCAGTAATGAACAGGATTTCCATATCTGAGGTCTAAATGATGTGCACACAAGTGAATTATTTTCACTTCCATTGGTGTTATAGAAAATCGGAGCCGAGTGTGAGTGGTTGATGAATGTTTTTTGTTGCATTCGAGGAGGCGACTGATTGAAAAGTTTATCTGCGATAGTATATTTCATTCTTATTGTGTTAATTGTTGAGTCCGTCGCGGCAATGTTGAATTCATTGTCTCACTCGTACTTGCAAGTGGTGCTCAGCCGCTGACATTCAAGAATTCGTTATTCAGCAAGCATCTCTTTCAAACGTGCTTCGATGCTGGTTCCTTGCTATCCTATATTCAATTCACGCTGTTTTCCTCATTACTTTGCTTGCAGATATTACCTTATTGGGATACCAAAGGAACCTTCGGGATATGCAGATATTGCCTTTTTCACATCTTTCCGATGAACTTGGAAAGAAAAAGATTAGCGGCTTCTGGCTAAAAAAATTTTTTGCTAGATAAGAACTGAAATCTTTTTTCGACGTTACTCCGGAAGACTCCAAATAACGTGCCATATGATCGAATTATAATTGCGAAGGACTAGTCGAGAGAATGAATGGAAGTAATCCAGATATCGTACGATTCAGGTCGAGATCCAGATTAGCATAAATATGGGTTCAATGCTGATCGACTTGTGGTGGAAGAAATTGTCCCTTCCTTTATCATCCATTAATCAATAAAAACTGAAAGCGCTGTTGCTCACAGCCATTCGCTATCCTTAAGGCGTGCCTACCGACCGTTATGCTTAATAAGGTGCTGCCGTTATTTGTGCATCTCGGCCTAATTTCGTATTAAACGCGTGAATGCAAGTGTGGTTAACGCGACGACACAGAAGCAGTGAAGCACGGTAGAACGTTTATGTGATGATTGGCATAAGAGCGCTTGGTGCATTTGCGAGCAAATGAAGGCAATCTTCGAGAAATTGTTGATTTGCACTGCGATGGAGCGTGTCCATAGGGTAAGCACATTCAGGAAGCAATCGAATATGCCGCAAACGTTCGCATTAAACGACACTCTATTTGTAAGCGTTACTGTGAATGAATTATTCAAGAGAGTTTGGCAGCTGTCGCTAAGCGAGAAAATTGCTTCCCTTTCCTTCCTGGCTTCCTCTTATTATTTTTTGCATCTAGAACGTGTTGCTTTCGACAGCATTTAGGGATCAGCAGAAAAATATAAACAAGGGAGATGATGATGAAAAATAGCTCCTTTTCATGGAAGGCATATTTTTCTCATTGAATAACTCTCCCTAATTTTTGTTACAGTGAAGTTGTGACATGTTTTCGACAGCAAAAGAAAGTTCTGAAATGCTCCGATGCGCAGGATGGAATTATCATTAGTGCAATATGTGCATAATTTCCATATTCTGAGACGCCAGCTATAAGGACAACTTCGTTTTACATCTTCGTTAATGCAGTTCGTCGCTGGTGATGGCCTCTGTCGTGAAGCGGAAACAAGCTGCATAATGTTATGTTGTGGTGGAAATTGAAATTCCTCAGATGTGCATCAAGCACGAAAAGAACAAGGCGAAATTGCATTCGCAGAATTGCTCAAGATGAGAGGGGAGGAATTCAGTGAAGGTGTGGTACTGAACGTGCAGTTCATAAAATGCCTAGAATTCCGTGTTGAGCAGAGCAAGTTGCACAGCATAACAACAAAGCACACTGGTTAACAGTCAGCGGAATGTGGGGTGTCGTCACCGGTCTCGTTCCTTGATTATCTTTTCAAGGGATGCTGACAAATGCGAAACAAATTTCTCCGTTCAGATGAATCGAGTTCACCAGATGAGTCATATAGGAGTGCCATTTTTTGCTGATTTCGTAATCGAAACACTAGGCGTGTGAGAATTGCAACTGCTCTGCATTCCTCACTTCCCTATTACAGATGTCGTAAATGCGCGAGGAAAATGCTGGACCATATATTCCGCGACGGCATCTAGTTGATCTATTAAGAGGGTGGTTATTAATTCAAGTTGTTTCAGTTGACAGAACTTGGGCGCGTTACAACAACAGAGTTTCGTATGTTGCTGATGACGAGCGAAACGCTTTTGCTCATTCTGCCGATAACAGAAGATGTATGTGGGAGAGAGGGATGGGAGGGGGGCTGAAAGGAAGATCACTGCATCCTCTCAGCCCTAAAAAGCAGTTATATATATATATATATATATATATATATATATATATATATATATATATATATATATA
>JAARMF010000792.1:29601-52762 GCA_022844705.1 Toxascaris leonina | reverse complement strand
TGCTACGTCATTGGGAAGCGTTAGGGCAACATTAGGGCATTGTCGTGATTGCATTCACGATAATGGATCGAAGCTTTAACAAATGTGAAAAGAGCATTAATCACGTTTCTGGACACTCATTTTCTGTCAGAATCATGCTGCTATATATATATATATATATATATATATATATATATATATATATATATATATATAAAGTAGCGAAATGGAGAGCGTTTCATGGGGAAGTGGAGGAGAAAAATTTTGCAGATGAGTCATAAACATCAGGAAATAAAATTTCTCCCAAATTGTACGAAAAATAGTCGATAATCAACGAACGTCGTCGCTGATTTTCTGCCTCCTTGAGCGATGCCGTTGTTTATTCTGCACTCAACAATACTTGCAATGCACTGAGTGAGGGGCTTATGAGAAAAATTCGCCCAAAATAGGCGCGGTGAGAAGTGCTCAAAAGAAGCGTTTAGGTCTTCTGTGGTGCAGCAAAAACCCTGGTGAAATCGTCTGAATTGTCTGTAAAAACCGGCGCGTTAGGATGTCTCCTCATTTCATCACTTTCAGACATAATTCGTGCCAAATGGGGGTAAGCAGAGAAATTTTCAGGAAAACGCTGAAATGTTTTTTCGACGTCTTCCGAATTCCTTCTAAGGAAACAGTTCTTGTTTCAATACATTTCTACACATTGTTGTGCTTGCATACGGCCAGTTTCGCTCGTATTTCCGTCTGCGTCGCGCACATTTCAGGAAGGAGGTTTCCTAGTCATTACGTATGAAGAAGTAAACTGCTTATCGTTGTTCCTCACAGCAGATATGGGTGGAAATCCGAGGGAAAGTGGTGAAATCGATTTTCTGCAATGCTTCAGTGCCGAGAAGAAAACTTTCATGGGTACAAAAATAACAGTCAAGACGAACCACTCGATCCGGGGCAAGGCTTGGCGCTAAGCATTCATTCCTTGGGTGATGATGCTTTCAAATGGCAGATTATCGTAAGGAAGAAATCATAGAAAGGACCAACCGGTACAATGCTGCCATATAGATGTCAATTTCCAAAATAATTCTTATGCCTGTTCAATGATGAAGATTTTGCGAGTTTTCCCGCTTACCTTCTAATCCAGGATGATAATTTACCTACGTCCAAACCCCTTAAGAAATCTCATCATATTTGGTGAGAATTTTTCGACGACGAGGAATAAATACTAATGCAAAGCTTAACGTTTTTCTTCGTGTGGTTAGCAAAGTGAACCGAGTTTTGAGGTCGTTATGTGCATTGAGGATTCGCTGCACTATGGAGTTCATGTACTCCCGATGAAGGCAGACTTGCACTCCGAATCGAATGCTACTTGCCTAAAGGCATAAAGCTGTGGCATTCCTAAGTTCTGTTCAATTTGGGAGATATATCGCTGTTTTCAGTATCTTAAAGGCCCACGCTATTCGACTGCACCTCATAAAAGTGCATAAAGCTAAACGCCGGACGAAACAATGGAGCACTGGGAATCGGGCATCTGAAATGAATGTACTTAAGAGATCGTTTTTCCTTAACGTTTCAGAAATTGTTCCTCTGATGTACGCATTCACATCGTAAGGAACCCCTTAACACAAATAGAATAGAAAGCGTATTCCACTTCTTACGGAGTCAGTAATTTCGAACGTCTACACAAGAACACCTTTCTTGGATTTGCTGTCTTATGCATGCTTCTGGTGATAGGTTGACAACAGCACAGTCATCACCAGTATATCAAATGAAATGCAATGGTTGATACTTCCGTCAGTACCAATTGCCATCTCAATGCGTCATCGCTTTAAAAAAAACGGGTGAAGCTGTATTTTCTATCATTCTGAACGAAAACATAATTTGTCAGAGCTCGTTACAGAGAAGAGATTCAAACAAAACTTCAGCTTAGCATAAGAAAGTGTGCTGCCTAATTTTTTCGTAATCTCAAACTTCCGTGCATGCTGAGCTTCCTGCAAGGACCAGCTGTATGTTCTTCAGCTCTTACTTCACCATCATTCAGTATTCGATAGGACAGCCCGTCGCAGGTTCGGGTACCACACATGAGCCTCCTCAATATGATATTGCTGGGATTGCTTTCCTTCGATAACTTTGCGCTTGCGAGGGAGAGTTTTCCTCATTCTGTTCACATCCTTCTTCATCCTATGTTGCGAACGCACGCACTGCTCTTTTCATCAGTTATTCACGCTGTCTGCAAAAGAGATCACTTCTTATGTATGCGCTAAACATCGTTTACGCTAAAAGGACGAAGATTTCGTTGGCGAGAATTCTGGAGTGATTTTTCTTCAGTCCAAATTTTCCGTTTTTGTGTAAACTCATGCTTTCTGTACTTCCCTCTGGAATGAAAAAGTAGGAAAACGCACCAATCTAATAGCGAAAGAAATATCGCCACAGCATTAGCAGTTTTCGTCACGTAGTTGAGATACTTTTGCACCAAAGCAAAGAGGAAATTACCGTTCTCATAAAACAATCGAATATTTATTTGGCTTTAGGCACTACTTTATGAACCAGTCGATCAGTTTAGAAAATTTTCAGAAGCTTTTACACAAACAAATCTCATCGGGTTCTACCTGATGAAATGAAGCGATTCGAAATGGTGGTGCATTTCTTTATACAAGCGTGCATTGCAACTTTCCAACTTCGGAACTCGTGCACTTCGAAGAATTTCGCAAATCACTTATTTTGCCGTTGGCAGGATCAATCACTGGTACTCGAACTGCCGAATTTCCAGTTGGCACAGTACCGAAAACTTCCGGCCACTGAAAGCACCGTATCTTGACTAGCATTCGACCATTCTCGCAGCACTGAGCCGGCATTCATCCATAGTTTTTGTCTATTTTCAATGCATTCATAAAGCCAGTTCAGGTTCCAAATTCATACCTTTCCTATGCGCTAAACAGTCATTGGTTGTTAGAGGGAACGAGTGAATTAGATAATTCCTATGAGGCATTGTTAGTTGAACTCGGTAGCATACAGCCAACCACTCCTGCCGTCCATTGTCTGGCTGCATGTTGGTTCCACCGTTGAATCGAATATAGTAGATGGTACAAGATTATAGTGTTTCACCTCGCTTTGTATTGAGCGTGAGCTTGAACTATAGAGTGGTCACAAATGTTGTGGCCGCAACGGCAGTATTCTGTATAGTGTCACAAGATTGAGTCCTTGAAGTCTGATTTCCGCCACATGTTGAGTGGTAGTGATGGATCATTTAAACTACATCCTTTCGTGCGCTTGCTTCATGGCTTATTGTAGTTCATGCGGGCCATAAAGCTTCACTGTTTGTTCCTTCACCTTGCTTATCCGAATAGAAGTGAAATTCGCCCCAACCGACCTTATAATGCAGGATGAAGGTGAGGGACTATGACCAGGTGACTTCGTTCTAAATGCCGCGAGAAAACAGGTTTTTGTGCTTGAGAGGTCGACATTGGAATAGTGGTTGTTAACAGGTGGCCATCGCTTGACACTGAGCTTTTCTTAGAAGGTCAAACCTTATCATGCGATTCTGGACGTCTGTAAGCCTTCAGTCCCAATATCACATTGCAATGTAAAATATCCAATCTTGATTGCTTCACCCCCCACCAACCGCAGCGTTGTTTGTCCACTTTGCTTGAAGTGCTTAATTTCTACATGTTTTCGCTGCAAAGATAGCACGTCACATTGTCATCAAGCTGAACAACTCATTGAATCTAATTTTTGGAGAAAATGCTTCTGAACGGACGCTTCAGACCTGTTCTTTACACAACGCAAGTACACGGAGATTAATACAGTACTGAGGTTGTGTGGGCGAATTCTCGAAAATTTATGCACTCCATGTTCACTAGAATAGAGTTGTTGCGATGCATTGCATCTATAAACACCCATAGACCAGGAGTCGAACAATGCTCAATACGGACCCTAGGTTTTGGGCATATGTGGCTCGCATACCCATCTCCATTGAAGTAACAGATAATATTGCAGAAAAACCTTGAAAGCGTTCGTTTATTGAAATGAATTCAGATGAGTTCCACTCGTATGTGGTTGTTAAGCTGCAGAATGTGAAGTCGACAACGGTTGCAGTGAAAGGAAATCAGCCATGCTGGGAGCAAGAGTTCATCTTGTAAGTTGCCTCCTGGCATAATGCTTCCTTATCTGTGGATTCGATCCATTCAAGCATAATAGTGAAGTATTTCGAATAAGCAGATGAGATGAAGCGATTTCAGTCAAAACAAAATACGATATGCTCGGCGTTTTGAATAGAAGTAAGCATATCGTCTATGGACGCAAGAAAAAAGAAAGCGGAAATAGTATTTCTTGCAGCCATAAATATTTCCCAACCATTTCAATAATTTCGAAGCCGTTTTAGATTAAGAAGAGAATGACCGCTTCGAAGGCGCTACAATCCGAACAGTCTAAATAAAGCTCCCTTAATTTGAAAAAGGCACTCGGTGAGACGAACTGGGAAGCGTGCAGCCACAGATACGTGAGGCCAGTTGGCTCTTGCAGCAATCGGCTGATCAAATGAGGCATTTTCGCTTAACCTTCAAGTAAAATTTAGTGCATATTAGTCTACAAATAATGGTTCCTTCTCATCGCTTTTTCATCAGCCTTGTGCGTAAAACCCATTCCCCTTCCAGCATCTGAGCGAAGGGGACTTTCGCTCCAGATTGCCACTTCTTGAGTGCATTACACTTTTGAAAACACTTTTTTAATGATCACAATTTGTTTAGTACCAATACCATTCTGAACCCAAAGGCCCGTCATAAGAAGCAAATCTCATTTCTCAACAGGTCTATGTGCGTGTAAAGAATGGTTCGTCGTTGAATGTCTCATTTTTATTGTTGGTATCAGCAAATCTTTTTTAATAGATATCCGGTTTACAGCGAGACGAACCGGCTCGACAACGGCATGATGCTGGAATTGTGGAACAAGGGGGTTCTTTGGGACAAACTCATCGGTCAGTTATTTCATGTTGTCTTCCGCTGCAAAAAACGCCCTCTTTTTGCCACATTCACACCACAATTGGAATGCAAAATACGCGAATAACTGAATCTGAGTCAATATTTATTTCCGGTAATCTTGCTTCAGGCATCACACAGAATGTGAAATCGATCTCAAGCGTCAGGAACTACGGATTTAAAAACCTGAACCATGCAGGCGCAGTATGACTGGAATTCAGCTCCCCTTAAAATATTTAAATCTTCATCGTTTCTAAGTCGACTGGCTATGAAAGTGATCCTTGACACTTTATCCAAAATATTTTCAGGCATTGTTCTTTGTCCTCGGCGATTTGCTATGGAATCAAGCTAGCAGCTAGCAATTTGTAGCAGCTGAGAGTAGCTGTAGATTTGGTAGTCTTTCATAGCTGTGCGAAGTGTTCAAACTGCCGTTCTGTACGTTTCATTAAGAAGCGTTCCGCCAATTGCGTCTAGGCCAATGTGCAATCGGCAGCGATTACTCTGCTGTGACCAGATGTATCGTACCTGGCATGTTGAACATCGAGAAATTTGTTCTGTTCGCAGATTTCTATACCCTGCTCAAACATTTTCTTAAGACCGGGAGTAGTGCGATCGCTGAATCCAGTGAGCAAAACGTGAACAGTGGACGTGCGATGCTGCTTATTGGAAGCTAAACCGTGAAACACATTCCTTTTGAATTCAGGTGTTCATTATATACCTTTGACGTCAGTACAATACAGCAGCGCTCCAGGAGCTGGCAAGTGGCTTCAGGTTGATCAGGAGCTGGAGACAAGGAACGGACATACAGTGGGCACAAGTCGTCCCACGGGTCACTCGCTTCTTGTGGATGTGCGTTTCGAATTGCCCTTCGGTTAGTCAACAAGCTTCGTTTTGCAAATTACAAGACTCCTTCATGGTCTCACGTTCGTCTTTATTGTAGCGTGTTCCGTCATTCGCGCATTTTAGGCTTTAGCTTGTCCTCAATTCGTCTTATCACATTTTACAACGCTTCACAATCCCGCAACTTTTGCACTTCAATACCTTTCACAGTATTTGATCTCCTAAGGTCACTTGAAAATTGCTTTCTTACCTATGTCCGTAGATTCCCACTTCTGGAACGACGGCGGGAACGTTATGATTCCCTGTTGGCGAGTTAAGAGCTTTTTTCTTTGAAGAGCCGGAACAAAGTTTCAATCATTTCCAGTTCGTCATTGAGCTCAGTTTTTTTTCACTGATGTATCCCCTGGCATGCTCGGTTTTTTTTTCACGATGGGAAGAGGTGTGAGCGGGAGAAGAGTAGGCTGCTGATCTTATTCGATCCTTTTGAACCAAATCTGTAGTGCTTAGGATACGAGTGAGATTTTCGAAATTTGCGTCAACCTGAGTAAATCGGAAAAATATAATTTTGCGATTTTCTGGAGTGAAATGATAGGAATCAGAAGTTTCTTTGTATCGCTCCGAGCTGAAGTGATCACATCAAGGAAATCCTACTTGTCATTTTTCTCACTCATTGACTTTTTCGTATTGACAGTATGGGAGTGAACTGAACGGGATGAAGCGTATTAGCAGTTCCTCCTTTGTTATAAACATTGATGTGAATTTTCAACGGAGATCCCACACTGCGGTTGCCATAGATTGTAGTTTTCATTCTCTTCACTGAGCAACATCAATTTCCGCTCATTTAGAGAGCTCTGAACGAACAGTGCGCTTCGAATGTGTTCTTTTTGCGACGACGCATTCCGTCCTTTCTTCTCTGCAGTTTCTGGATTTGTTTCTGAGATTGCGAAACTCTTTGTATGCATAATCCATTGGACCACCTGCAATGCTGCTGTGGTGAAATTTTCATTTCACATGAAAACGAAAGCATATTCAAGCGGTGGAGCCAAACGGGAGAAAAGAAGGCGATTACAGTGATCAAAAGGATGATGTCAATTAAACGCAAACTTAGTTTCCCGATTTTAACTGCCTTAGGCTGCTACTGAACGTCAAGACACTGAACGCTGAGATGACGTCAGTAGGAAAATTATTCCATTCTCAAAATTTGAGGCATCATATCTTAAGGGGCTGTAAACTGATTCAGGATTGAAGTTCGCATAAGACAGTACACAGCTATAAGTTTGTTATAATTTACGTCTATAATAATGATATAAAAGGGCTGCATGGAAATAACCGCTAAAAATTCCCAGAAAAAATGTGGAGTCTAGTTCAGGACATCGATACTGAGGAACTGTGCAGAGGAGTTCTGTAGTTCTGCTTGCTCATACTATGTGCCCCCGAGGTCGTCGGATTTTACAGGAGATATCAAAATAATAATATACTGGAAGAGCCTCACTTAGAGAAATTTGCTTGTACTGCACCACATGTGGTGCGAACAACATACGAATTCAGCTGAGCTCCTTCAGCTGAAAGCATCTGAGTATAATGCTGTATTCCTCTTCTGTTTATGGCCGTGTTCATTGATGCCTGGGTTATTTGCATAGTTGGCGGATGTTTTGCAGACGCTCAGGGATCCGATGCCGAAGAGCTACAAGCGAAACTGCAAGCGCTCAATCGACTTATTGAAGTCAATGTATGTTTGCCGAGTTTCTGACTACCAAACGCAACTGCATGAATTCATTGGCCAGAATGTGTAGTGTATATGGAATGCCCGGCATCTACGTGTTTCAGGAATAAATACCACTGGATGCGTCTACGTCATAATCACATCGGACCTATGGTTGTTGTGAGCACTCAGCTTGAGGTTTCCAAGATGATTTTCTTCGTGGCTGATGATAGTAGATGAGGGCTGTAGTAGGTTTTATAAGAGATTCAGGCATGGTAGCAAAGTTGCCACCTGTGAAATCCTTTTCCGCTATTCATCGCCCAACGTGCGTTTTGCATGCTCATAAGAAATACGCTCGCTATACCTTGTGATGTTCTGTGAACAGGAAAGTTGACGGCGCACTGAGAGTATGATTGGGAAATGCTTCTGAAATATCGGTCATCGGAAGCGAACGGCTCATGTCAGTAAATAACTTTCCTCGTCATTTTTTCTTTCATCCAGTGGGCCATTCAGCTGAGACGCCAGCTTACTCATGTTCCTGAAACGATGCTACTGATTGGAACAGAACGGGAGGGAAAATTTTCGGAGAGAGCTTTCAACGTTCATATCGCAAGTGCTTTATCATGCAAATAATATCGTCGATTACTTGTATTCCCTTGCTTACCGACTTTCCCTATTGCCGAAGTCGTTATAAAACTGAAAAACTTTTGTGGCCAGTGCGTATTGAAATCTCTCTGCAAATTGTTTCAAAATTGCTCTAATGTGGTCTTGTAGTTTACAGATGTAAAGCGAATGCAAAGTCATATCCACTCTTTTTATCAGTTTCAGCAGGATACATTGAAGTATAATGGGCTAAATATGCATATCATAGGTCGTTCTTCAGTTGACCCATCGGCATTGTCTGCAGCTATGGTCAGTCACACAAATTTGAACCTCCGTAAACATTTTTGCATCGATCGGATTGTGTTTTTGCAATCGATGTCGACTTGGAAGGGGCTCACTTATGCGACAGCGATTGAGCTTTTTCGTTGATGGTCAAATCCGTTCAGCAAATGCGATACTACGTATAATCTTTGCAAACGTATACATATCATTTTTTTCGCAAAATGACTGATTGTACTGAAGCCAGGGATCGCAAAAGTGTTTCTGAGAGAAGTGTCTGTTTTTTTGCGATACGATCTGGTCGAAAATTTTCAGGATCAGTTGCCTCATCCTCGCGCGCCTTTCACGCACTGTAAGTCCTTGCAGCTTTTTGCGTCAATATTTGTATTAGCCTCTTTCGTTCAAAAATATTCTTGAATATTTCCGCTTCACTGTTGCTGAACTGATTGGTGACGCGGCTTGAGTTGTGTTACAGAAAGATAGAAGGAAGAAATGAATGAGGTTCGATTCGTGAATGCTGATGTAAAGGTGGGATGGGATCACTATTCTCCATTTGCGGTGAGATCCATTCACTGTAAATATCGAATCATGAACAGTGTCTTACCCACTTATTGCATTACTACAGCAGTCACTGAGCTTCAGGAACACATTCCGTTTTGTGGGCATTCATGAGACAATTAGTGGCATGAAGTAGATTTTAAAATTTCTGAATTTCAAACGTTGCACGGATAAATCGTAATTGATCTGTGTGGAAGCAGAAGGCAAATTGTGCAACTTAGCTACTTTTTTATATACAGGGATCGTAAATTTTCTTATATCACTGTAGGGGTTAGAGTTTTGATTATGTAAGTCACCGTGTTTGCGTATGTCAGGATCACTCTCTTTTCTCTGTGGCCATCCTGGAGCTCACTACGCGAGTTTGTGACTCTGTCCTAATTCGAAGCAAAAGTGTTAGACGCCAGTTTTTGGCTATTAGAGACAGAGAGCAGACATAACAAAGCTTTACTCATCCTTCAAGCGCCACTTTCCTATGCTATAAGTAACTTTGTGCTAACTCTCACCACTCTTGATTCACTGGCTACACTTAAACAGTATGCCTCACTGTCTGCCGGACTATTGGTGGCCAAATCTGGGTATGCAGAAACCTTTTACTGACTATATTAGTGCCATTAACTTACACAAGTATCCGATGATCTCGACCTTATCCACAACGTGAATGCAGTAACTAATTGTTTCTCACGGCTTACTGCAAGTGAACAGAGGACTATTGAGAAATTTTTACGGTATATTTGGATTTCAGAAAATGAGCTTTTTATATTTCGTCATCACTCGTCAGCAGACGATAGGTCCCTTGAAACTCTTTATTCCCGGAAGGTGCTCCATGCTTTGGCTTGTCTTAGAAATTTCCGCTGCTGGCTTCATGATTCATGTGGATGGTGATTCATTGATAATAAGGAGAAATAATGCCACTGTTCTGGAAGATGCAAGTGGTCCAGGAGCTTTTGAGCCTCAAACCACCCAGGAACCAGGAAACAGAACTGCCTAAAAGCCTTAAAATAAAGAACCGAGAGGGATGCCGAGTTAAACCCTCGAACTTCGGAGGATACCACACCTAAATTTCCTGCGAGTGTCAGCGAGCTGGCAGACCGAAACTGGAGCTCAAGCAAATTATACTTGTGGTCGAATACGTATAATTTACTCGTGGTCGAATACACCAGATCTCTTTCAAGGCCATATGGGGAAAGTGGAAGGCAAGTGAAGCTATTTGAATCGAACTGCAAAAGATCCTAATGTTGGGATGCCTACGTTAGCGTTTATGTGCGAACGCAATTTCAGCGGGTATTTCTGAAGATTCCGACTACACGTCCGACGTGTCGTTTCCGATCCATCATCAGCCGAACAGTTCGGTGCATCAGTGGGACAGTCATTTGCATCCGAATCGTCATTCCAGACAGTATGATCATATGCCACAGCAATTCAGTAAAGTACGATCTGTTTTTTTTACAGACTCTAGAGGCTTGATTGCTTTTTCAATTTCTGCTTATTAGTTGTTTTATGACATTTGCGAGAAATTACTTTTAATAATGTTACTTCAGTGCTGCTTCTCGTTATTGCTGCTTCTAGTGGCACGCATATTTCCGTTTTTCTATAATTCAAAACACTGGTCTCCTAGAGAGTGCGATCTTTTTTTTGTCGAAAAATTTTTATTCAGGAGGACAGTTTCCCATTCGTCCATTTCCTTGCTATGTTTATGACGACACTCTCTCAGCACGCACTTCCATTCCACCGTCCATTTCTTCTCAGTTCTCCAAATTTCCCGTTACTCCCGCTAAAGATTCAGTTATCTGGTGAGGTGTTTAGAAACAAGGGAATGAGGCTGTAAAAATCACAGATGAGCGATGTATGAACACATGGCGACAAGACTGTGTTTTCCAACTCAGCGCTTATAGTACCCATGAACAGACTTTACAGGCAAGCTGCGAGGATGAAGAGGATGACTATCATCGACGATATTACGATGACGGGAGTGACGCCACACAACGGGCCGCCGATGACAGTAACGACGCCTACGGTTAAAGCATTCGTTTCACACACTGTAGTTCGTCACTGCAACTACTCCAGTTGCCATGTAGAATTGGAGAAACACTTTTGGGCTGCAGCTTTCTCGGCTATTATTGGAGTGAAGCTTGCTGGGACAATTCATTCTATTGAAGTGCGTTGCCTCTACTATGGGCAAATCATGCGACCTCATCGGTAAAGGCCACCTGATGAATTTCCATTCGTAAAGGTGCGGATAAAATTGGATCATGCGGTTCGTCTTCATAAGGACGCACAATGTATCAAGGGATAGTTGAACGCAAAGGCTCAGCTGCGGTTCGAACCACAGTTGAGCCTTTGCGTTGAGCCAAAGAAATAACTGATTGGAAGTGTTTGTTATGTGCTGTTTAAATGATATGCTTTGAAGGGTATAACGACGACGAGCACGAGTATGCGAGTGAGTCTCGAAGTTCTTCGCGCGGTCACGAGCATTACTCGAGGAGCAAGCTGAGGCAGTACGAACCAATGCGCGAACACGGGTACACCACCGGCACCTACGACGAGTTCGAGAACAGATCCAGCTCGAGACAGCAACAGGATAGGTATAGTTGTTGTGCTGTTATTTTATACATCGTCTTTGGAGACTCCTTGATAGCATTTTAAAATTACTGCGGATCTGAGGGACGTGAGAATCGACGGGTGCAAAAGAAATAGCTGAGGGCGCCACCAAAACCGGCGCAGTATGCGTTTTTAACTGCATAGCCAGTCAGGCCAAGTAGTTATACCACTATCCAAGGAATAGAGAAACGGTGTATATAAAAGCATTTCTTATTTTGCCTGTCTTCCTAGAAAAGCAATTCTTGTGTTTTTCTACGCTCGAACAACCATGCAAGAGGAATCTCAGATGCATATTTCTGCATGATCTGAAATGTTTACAACTCATTAATAAGTCGAATAAACGAAGTGAATTTAGTTTCTGGAAGTGAGCCTCGATGTTCATTGTATCCATCAACTTTCGTTGCAATACTTTTACTGATTCTCGATTCGATTAACTTAGTACATACATCATAAACACGATTTTATGTAAGCGCGTATTTCTGGAAGTTGCGTCGCATCTATGGAAACAAGCAGGTTCGCGCAGAAGTTACAGTTCCAAAATGTGCATTGGAGAGAACGAAAGGCTAAGAGTGCACCGTGATGTTAACTCCACAACTCCTATATTTTGTCCGGTCAAAAATTACTGCTTTGGATATTTGTATGTGACCGGCATTTGTTGTGAAGCTGGTTCTGATTACGCCACTGTCAGAGCTAAGTTACAGAAAGTTGACTAAGGAATGATTCTCACTTAATGCTGGGAAATGATACCTAAGAACCTCGTTCGTTATCGAGCAAAATTTTTGCTCTCGAAAAATTGCAGTCAATGAGAATGCTACTGTTCTGGCAGATTACTGTAGTCGGCGTGAAGTAGTCGGCGCAGCCGCTCATAAAACCAGAAGAGAAGCTTCACAAAGCAGGTCACGCAAAATGAGCTTTTGCATTCCCCACATGAGGTCAGCAAGCTTCGCTATAAACCCGTGAATAACGAAATTTGCGAAGCGACATACTGATGTTTTCTTCGAGCTAACTATTCACATAGATCTGCAGCAGATATGCCTTTCGTGACCACATAGTGGTAAATGCAAATCCGGTCAGTGCAAAATGCAGTACAATTTTTTGACAACTGTGAGTATCTGCAACTTCTGGCAGATCAATTTGGTAGATTATCTGGATGACAAGCTTATATTGTTCACTATGCTCACTAAATCTTGTTTCTCTGGGCTGTACAATTCCCAAGATGAAAAGCCGGCAATGCAGAAGGGAGACGTACACCCACGTCTTGCAGACACAAATTTACGAGACTGCATCAAGCGTGCTTGTGGTATACATTTGATAAATTCTCGATGTTTCTTCTTATCTTTGATCCGAACCAGTAATGATTCTTGATGGTTGGAGTTTCTAGCTACGTTTCGTAGGCCTGGAATCAGCTCTCTTTCAACTTGCCAGTCGCCCCATTCATAAAGTTGTTAGTGAAGTAATCATCGGAAGTGCCCATTTGTTTGCCGTCGTGAAAGGATTAAAAGCTGTTCAAAGTGATGTGTTGAAGCGCTCTTTGTTTCGAGAGCAGCTTAGATATTTCCTCCTTAGGTCAAATTACTTTTAATTTATTCCTCGTAGCAGGCCATAGGCAGCTCATTCCTTAAGGCGAGGTCACGGTGCAAACATTCTATCGGAATGTGCACAAATGTTTTCCGTTGTTCCCATTGCCACTTCTACTTGCTTTTTTCTTTTAGTGATGCGTCACATACTTCGACAACGCATACGCGAAGAAAACGCTGCAAAATTTTTAGTTACGATAACGAGTACTATCAACCAGTCAATTACGACACAGATACGCATTTCGATGATTACTACCACGCGGGCACGTCATACGATCACTATAATAGCAATCGTTACCATGAAGACCGTTTCAGTGAAAGGTTAGCGGTAATAAAATAGAGAGCAATTTGTCAGCATTCCATCGATGATTCGCACAGATCAAAAATCAACTCCAGAGTTTCAAGCTTATGTGTATACAATAAAGGCAGTATTCTAGAATCTTGTACTCACTCATTTAAAACTTTCAAAAGGGAGTTTGACAGTCAAGAGGCTTATACTGTGATTTTACTAAGAGCTAGACATATAGATGGAAGAATTCATTGTTCGCGAGAAATGATTGCCTTGATTTCAAATATGCATATGCGCAGCTGTCTTCGCTGCGGTATGTGCATATGCGCCGTTCGAAAATATCTTCAAGTGGGAGGCCGTTAAAGCTAATCTGAAGACCCGTTCAGTGTGTTCGATTTGGCTGGGTTCCCGCCGACCGAACAAAAATTCCTAGAAGACTTTCTAACTTTTCGGGGGGAAAGAGGCGTATGTCGAGGAGAGCCCTATAATATAAACGTACCAACGCTCATCATTCACCGGTGTTACATGTCGTTAGGCAGATGCCACCACTGGCCAGCTTTCCTCTAGCGTTATGATTGCTTGTTTCTTTTCGTTTTCCTTCATAATTACCAATTCAGGCCGGACTGGGATCAGGAGAACAGCGACTGGACAGAGGAGCAAGAGCCGTTATCCTATAACAGCCGGCCACAGCCCCCTCACCCTATTATTTCTCCTTCAACCAGGTTTTGTCTTTCTTTCAATATTTCTGCATTTTTATCACACCCTTTATTTCCTAACATTATCTGACGTCTGTATGCATGCGTTGTTGGTGTGATGTGTGATGTCTGTGCACCGCTATTCGAGCATCTCAAGTCATCTGTAGAATGCAACGTCGTTCGTCGAGCCACCTGATCAACACCAAGATATGACCCTGCTCATGCAAGTTGGCGTTGTTATGTGCCACTGTGATTGTCTTTCATAACAACGATGTCTCGTCAATGCAGTGTGCGTATTTGTGCACATTCATGTACGTCTGTCTGCCTATGTGTGTAACTGCGAGCCCATACGTCGGTGCATAAGAGTGCGCGTCCGTGTGTCTGTGCATGTGACTGCGGGTCCGCGCGTTTGCGCTCGTGTCTATAGTGTGTTTGTAGCGCGAGGAACATGTGTGTTGGGTGTGGTATGAGTAGTGTTTCCATATATATGTGTGTGCTGCATGAGTATGGCGTTCATATGTCACACACACGTGTTGTACAGTCTTGTTGTGGGTCGTTGTGGTATGGTACGGATTCATTGTTCACGTGATATTGGCGTGAAGTTTATCGCTTGTCACCGTTCCAGGATTACGATCGCTTTGAGTGAAAGAAATCAGTCTGTTAGCTTCACATCCACTTTCCATAAAAAGCTTTGGTTTGAATAGGGAGCTTAGATGTGCTTACAATGGGTTTTCCTAGTGGCATAATTGAGCACACATTTCATACTCATTGTTTGCTTCTCGCACCCGAGCATTTATGAGCACCTTGACTGGATATTGTTTGAGAGCTAGCGGATTTGCAAGGCAGTTTGACAGAAGAAATGTCGTTGAAATTGCCTCGCTGCCAAGATATTAAAGAACCTCATCACATCTCAATTCCACGCATTGAAAGCGAGGTTAATTTTGATTTCCGCTTTGGCGAAGTTCCAGTGCTTTGAAAAGTCGCCCGCATTTTTACAATATTGAGTGCTTATCGGTTAAATAGGCAGCAAAATTCTACAAGAGAACGTCACTCGAAATGATGTTAGAAATTAGGAGCGAAAGCCGCAGATGCAGTCGTTATGCTCCGCATTTTTTTTTTTTCATCTCTCGGCGACACTGAAGCTTCTGTCAGTTTGAGTGTAGAGACAATTTTCAGTCGTCATTTCCGTGATGAAGACGACGAGCAAACTTGGCCGGCAGCAGCACAACAGTGAGTGATTCTTTGTGAAAAATGCTGCAGAGTTTGGATTTGGGTAATAGTAAGAAACAATGTCATCGAGAGGTGCAATTTTGCATTTTCATTAGGACCTAACTGGGCTATTCGGCTGTTTGCTGACCGCAAAGAAGAGTGTTGTGGCAGTAATTTACTTCGTAAGATGCAACACTTAGCGACCGCTGTATTAAAATTCGTTACGCTGTTCGATTAACCGTTAAGCAAACAACTCTTTGGGCGAATTTGTGTTGTAAATTTGTATTTATATCCTCCTTCCCCCATCACCGTATCCCTTCTGAATTTATTATTCGCTGAACAGTTTAAATAACGTACAACTAAAGCAGCTGCAAGGTGTTTTCCAGAACTCTTTTTTGAGCCGCACTTTTGATTGAGATACTGCTCTGGGAAAAATTTTTTGGGGGAATTTCTGCTGTTTCTTGTCTATAGTCGCGCTTGAAAATACCATGGTGTAGTGGCGTAAGGCTGCATTGCCCGAATAGATTATCTGCTAAATTCTTGATCGGGTTATTTCGTTCTTTTATTCTGTCGTTCCATGTTTCTATTTCCTATCGATATTATCATTCTGAATTGAGCTGTTTTGTTGTGTACTGTTCTCATCTCACATATATCGCTATGTAAATTGCCTTCTTTTTTTATCCGAATTCTATTGACGCTTCACAGTCTCACAATTTTTTTATTCCATATGAGGTACGCTTGATGGTCTCAACATTTCAAAATACCCGAGTTTCTTCCCATTGTTTCCTGCTATCGACAACGGCAGAAAAGTAACCATCCTCGTGTCTGCACCAGCATTCTTAAGGAAATTTCTGATTCAGAGATAAGCAGTCATCTCTCATCAGTCATTATGATGTTCCACCATCTGAGTCTGAACGAGATACATACGGTCATTGTGAACAAGGCGATACATACACTGCGGAATCGGATGAAACGCACTTCATCTCTGACAGTCATGTCTCGAGTTCCAACCAGTCAACATTACTTGCTAATGGCTCTGTTAGTGGAGGTTGCCTGAAGCGATACGACTCACACCAACAACAACAACAGTACTCACAAAGGAACGAATCACTAAAGAAGAGGTCAAATGGATCACTCGACAGTGCTGACGCGCTGCCATCCCCGACAGCGACCCGTCAATTCAAGGATGAAGTTTCGATGCGGGAAACACCAACAAATTCGGCAGCGGAATCCTTCGAACATCGACATTCTCAACCTCAACAACAGCAGCAGCAGCCTGATGATGGACAGCTGGACAACAAGCCAGAAAGGTATGACATGCCCTATTTAAACACTTCTGAAATGCAGTCAATGAAGTGTCAAACCTGGGAGCATCACTTCAGTGAAGTGAAGTCGGTGAGAAAGGCTCGAAATTATTGCTTTTAACGTTTCCATGAGCGTGATTGGGTCTGTGAGCTCGCGTCCCTCGGGTAGATACTTCGCGGGCACAAGAGTGGGCAATACTTGAAAGTTGTGAGGAAGATATGGCATCCTTTTCTTGACGTTTTTCCGTTACATCAGCAAAGGTCATTTTCGAACTTCTTCCGGGAACAGGAGACATTGCTTATGCCGGATGGCACACGTCATCTGTCTCGATCTGCTGTCGCGGTTTTAATGCAAGGCTGTTTGCCATTTTGAAGCGGTAGCTTTTACTGACTGTAACTCAGCTAAGCAAATTCTTTATGGAATATCGACTTAAAGCACTATTGCATTTATTTCTTAGCTTTTTTCCTGCAATTTTCGCCACTATCAGTTGGTGTCATCAATAGATTGGTCATAGACTTTACTGTAAAATTTGGTCAAGTTTTATTCCTAGAAGCGGAAATGAGAAAGTGTGAGACGAAACGTAAGTTGACAACTGGGCCCAAACCAAGGCGGCGCCAGTCGAGTGCAGAGTGAGCATCATTTTTGACAGCATCAGAACAGTTCCATCGAAGCTATGAACCAGTGTCGCCAGCCGTCGCTTAAATCTTTTGCAAACATTGTGCAGTCAGAATTCTCCGTTCAGCACTCCAACGAAGATGACCAACACTGTAGTGGCGATCAACGAGAAGAGAAACTATCGTGAAATGTGGCATTGGGCTTATAAGGAAACATGCAGAGAGCTTGGAATCAAGGTAAGCATTTATGTTCGACTGTGGATTCCTTGCAGCGTTTCAGCGTCGGAGGAAGGAACAGCCAACATATTCAAGTTAAGTTGCCGACATCGCTTTCGCAAAAACGCAGCCACCGGCACTGTTGGAGACGGGTCACAGAGACGGCATATCCGAGGAGTTATATTCGATCCTGAAATTTGCATGAAATTAGCTAATAAAATCGGGCTATTGATTGTTTCGCTGTGAATTAATTCTATTTCTTCTAGTGCTGATGTCTGCATTGTGGCGGCAGAATCTCGGCGGTTTTCGTCTTCAACAACCCTGTTCATTTGCAAATCGGTTATGAGCAGTTTTGAGCGAACTCGTTCCTATCAGCTGCTCGCTTTTTGCCTAAATAAAGACGATTGTGGATTGCGCGTTATTCAGAATCTATTATTTCGAAGAATATTCTGGGCTCATGTGCTTCATTTTGCTCAATACGCTCACAGTTTCGCCACTTTTAGAGTCCCTATGTCTTCACTGGGAACTCAAGCTGTATCATGCCCATTTAAATAATCGCTTTGGACTCGATTATTATTTTGGCAATCTTTCTGTGTCCTTACTAGAATTAAGGGGCGTCTAAATGAGCAAAGCAATGCGCTTATAGTAGCAATTATCACTTGCCTAGGTTTTATTCCCTTCTGCTGGTGTTACAGAGACAGAACAACTGCTTTTGATATTATAGGAGTTGGGTTTTCAAGGAGATCGCACCTTATTGTGGCCCTTTCTGTCTCAGAGTTCAGATGTTTCTCTTGATCCTGATACCGTGTCGTTTGCACTGTTTCAGAGTTTAGCACTCGTAGAACCTTCAAGTCTTTTGCCACATTTTAGTTGATTGCCAAAATAATTTAGTAGGATGCAACCGAGGAATGCATGCAAAGAGCTAGTTTCTTTTTCAGTGAATTTTCTGCCGAATGTGCAAATGAATATGGTAAGAAAAAACTGGTGAAGGCCAGCCAACCATGTGAATTTTTCTCGTTGCACATTTGGCTTCCGGTGTTCCGGCAGATTTTATGCTTTCCTTGCTTCAAGGAAGTCTTTACTTAATTTTTCTTCGGAAATGAAATTGCTTATGAATTCCTGCTTGCATATGACGGTTTAGAACAACCCGCACAGCTGTTTCGCTACAGTATCTGCTAAATCGACAGCTGTAATGTTGTTGCGTTTGTGTGCAGAATTTTCGTGCAGGCGTGTTACTTTTCCCCGTAATTAGTCAATGCAAATTTCATTGCCCAGTCTCATGGTTGCATTTTCACGCGTTCTGCCGATATGCGTGAACTTTTCTATTTCCATAAACTCCGTCTGGCTATGTCTTCTATTGTTTTATGTGTGCTGATAATTTGATTTACAACCTGAGGCATAACAAGGAAATATGCTATTGTATGACATTCCTGTACTGTATTGTGTATGCACTGTCTCAAATATCAACGAAGTGTTGTGATCCGACCAGATTTTCATGTCGTCACACTTACTATGTGCCTGAGACTTTTGCTAACAAACCGTACTAGAATGTCACAGAGATTGCACAACTCTGTAGGTTTTCTCGATTGCTTCCAACATTTTCTCTGGATATTGCCGACTGCCATAAACCATCAAAATCTCAGCTGAATTGTGCAGCTTTCTATTCTAGGTTTTTATCACATTGTAGCGGTTATCCAATGTGCTCATCAGCATTTTTCCCTTGCGCAGCATTTTCTTTTTAAATTCGCAGCGATGTAAGCTATATGTGTCGCAGTTGTTAAACGTATGTGTTTTCTTGTCTTGCTGGAAAGAGCAAATCGAATTCGCTCGGCACTGAGTTTGCAGCTTTTCCTGGTGTTCGTAAGACGTATGAACGCTCTCCAAAATCATCGAAATGCTCCATTCTTCTCTGTCTCTCAAGTCTTTATTTGATCGAAACTCAAAGTACATGTAATCGTTGCTTCTGTACCGAGTGAAGTAAGAGTTTCTTTCATAGTAACTACTGCGATATACTTACTGATAGTGTATCGCTATTGCGTCGTCATTCCCCAGTGTAACTTTTGTTAACGTTTGCTAAATTCGACGATTAAGAGGCTGCCAAAACTTGAAACACCGCAAAGAGCATCACTCAGAGGGAGCGGCAAAAAGGAAACCAGAAGGCAAGAATGCATTCAGAAGAAGGTACTCCGTCGATTCTGACTTAACACTCTTGACGTGTCCTTTTTTCTCTCAACACTCGATGATGACACAAGGAAGCGAAAAATCATGCACAATAATCACTGGCAATCCACAGAACATTTTTATGACTACCTTCATGGGAATGTTTTTAGCCAGCCAACTGTAATGGTGCCATCTTACAAACTATTACTGCAGAATGAAATTTCGTATGTTCTGAATGCCGATACGAGACGCTTATAGCCTTTTTCATCGCACTTACACTTAATTAGCTAGCGGTGTTGGAGAAATGGTTTCCGCAATAGAAGCACTCAAAAGTTCCCAGTTGTCTCGCGCATCATTGAATTTAAATCGTATAACGCGATTGCTCAGTTGACAAGAAACTGCGTGCAGTGTTTCTCAGAGATCCACTTCCGCTATGGAGCTCAAACCTTGTGATAGACCGGCTGAAATTGATAGCCATTTAAATAGGATAGCGAAGTTCCTGCCACTGTATCACAGCGCACAGCGCAATGGCTTGGGATCGAATCGATTATCAAAGCCGTTATATGAAAAGTAGCATCATATGTACTTGAGCATATCTAACCGTTGAAAAAGGCTGGTTGCTGGCCACGCAAGAACATGGTTTTCTCTAATCAGTCATTTCGGTATTGGCCGCAGATTCAGTTCTACGAGCGTTTTTCAAAAGCCATGGAAAACTGGCGAAAGTGGACCGCAGCGCGTCCTGCAAATGAGGATTTGTAAAGAGAAGAATTTGAGCTACAGGTCTGTTTCGGATATCTTAGCTCTGGATGGAACTCATCCAAAGTGAGGGAATTTTTAAGCACCGCATGCCTCCAATAATGTCCCCAATTGCACATGTTTGGAGCGCCTGAAAGCTCTGCTAGACGTCGCGGAACGTAGGCAGTGTTGTTGAGCCGATATTTTTTAGACGCCTTTGAACTACCTATGGGTCTGTGCATGAAGTAATGCTCGTTCATTCATTGTTTTCGTTCGTCATCTTTTCTAAAATAGTTTGAATGCCTCTGTTTTAGGGAATCTCCGATGTCATGGGACATGAGATTTTGAGCGTCCATATATCTTCCCATATGCAGTCGTTTCACAAATCCAGCAGAACGATCGGTTCCGTTGGAAAAAGTGCCCTTATTATTCAATGTGTCAATAAATTTGCTGCTTTTTGGACCAGTTCTCAAAAAAAAGGTCCGCCGGCCGCGCTTCAACGAACTC
Organism: Toxascaris leonina; assembly: GCA_022844705.1. Taxonomy (NCBI): domain Eukaryota; kingdom Metazoa; phylum Nematoda; class Chromadorea; order Rhabditida; family Ascarididae; genus Toxascaris; species Toxascaris leonina. The sequence continues at coordinate 31,938 of JAARMF010000792.1, read as the reverse complement.
ACTTTTGCATGCCGCGTGATTCGATTGTTGGGTTGTCGAGGGTTAGCACTAAATGTTCCATCGCGGATCATTGATCGGTTGAATAATCGAAATTAGTGACCGAGAATGCGTTTCAATCCATTGAGTTCCGCTCATCGCCTATGTGACGGGCAAAAGTCAGTATGCGCCACATACCAGTTCGTGTGAGCTAAGCGCTTCGTTACTTATTTCATTCGCAATTTTCGTCATTAGGTAGCTAACATGTGTTCAGATTGTATACGCGGTTGTATTATCTGTGTATTATCACTAGTGTTACGAAAGAACACCTATATTCTTCATTACCTGCTGACCAGTGAGCCAACTGCCAGTTTCCCATCAGGCGCCTCCACTGTGTGAGAAGAGGTGAACACCTGCACTGTGTCTATTACTTCTGTATGCAGCTCGTGTGGTTATGTTTGTTTTCTTTGCTGTGTTTCATAGCAATACCAATAATGTTATGGCGTTGGCGTTGCGATCTGCGTTCGTGTACTTTCGCAAGCTGCTTGACTTATGATGGATTCTGGTCGATCGGAGTTTCGTAAACTGATCTCTGTATCCGTATGCCAACTGCTGTGGTAAGCTTTTGCGCGTGATTGTAGCAGTTCCCCAGAATTGTTAGGCTAACATCGTACGCCTATGACTCAATGAAAGTATAAATATTTCATGTTCGAGGAAGATGCTAGAGGGGCACGTTTTATATTGATTAGAGTGTCCCTGTGAAAAATATCTTCCCGTTATGCCTGTAAAGCCACGAGATTTTTCCGACGATATAGTGAAAGTATGAGGCGATCTGAGAAGTACCGTGCTGTGGAATCTAAGCAAGCAATCAGAGAGCTAAATTAAGTAGAGATGTGTCCAAAGCATTGCGAGAAAGCTCTTTCGTTCAGCACCACCACCCGAATGCCTCGCGTCTTTTGCATACGTGACATTGCCGCCTGTCTGCTGCTATATGTCATATGCGTTTGACACTCTGTTTTACAGTCTGAGCTTGCATTGTCTCCCGATTTTTCTTCAAAGGGAAGACGAAATCATGTAACTCCCGGTCATTTGTGCTGTGTGCCTTTCTTTATGTGATCGTCCATGTGTGCCTTGAAAGAATGCAGTGTTGTTTGTCTCACACGAAACATTTTTCGGAATATGTTCCGCGACGACTCTTTCCATAGTAAGATGGGATTTCTGTATGTATGCATTTGCATTGCAAAACAAATCGTACATATCCTCTCAGCTAAAGGAAACACCTCGAAGAAGCAGAAGCGGTTCCCATTTCTGCATACCATATTTTGCGAAAGTTGCTCACGCAATTCGCGACTTATCGAAAATAACCCTAACCGTTAAGTTGATCGTTGCAAAGCTCCACACGCTGGACAGTTTCGAAATAGGTTTCGTGCAATCTTCGCTTTCAAACTTGCTCCCATTAGCGCTTGCTTTACGTCGGATATGAAAACCGCTTGGCAAAAGCATTCTGAAAAGCCATTAAGGTTGGTAAGGGCCGCTGACTGAGCATTTATGGACTCGATAAACTGGATTCGGCGAATCCCACTTCGGACATCACAGCTACCCACTATACAGCTGAGCAGTCACATCTCGATTACAAGTCTGCAAAGCGCACTCAAAAATTTCACTCATCATGCTCAGAGTGACAATTTCAAATGCGCAGCTCGAACATGTTAAATCAGTGGAACGGTAAAAATTGCTGTTTCGTAAAATTGCTATGCCAGAAATGCGTTGCGTTGCATGTTGTGGTCTCTGATCTTGTCGACTACTCACCTGCGCAAAGGTCACAACAGTCTTCGTCACTACTCACATGCACAACAGCCAGTAAGCTTGGGACTTCCTTGCTATCTAGAAGTTCCGAACTGTTTTCAGTCCTACTCAGCTATCAAGATGAAGTTTTTCCTTTCCCTCCCCTAACAATTGATAGGATCTCCCCTTGTCTTTGTTTCCCTGTCTCTGTTCGCCTCCACCTTTTTCGCTTTCTCTCCCTTTCCCACTTTCACCCCCTTCTTGTCCTCCCTTGTTCCTGCTTCTCTTTTCCTGTCTATTTCTCCCCTTCTCGGTTTTTCTATCTCTTTCCCTGATCTCTTTTCCTGCCTTCTCTTCATTTCCACCTCTTCTTTTCTGTCTTTCATCTTTTCTCTCCGTCCCTTCCACTTACCCTTTGTCTCCTGGCCTTCCCTTTTCTTCATTCTCGTCTTGTTTTCCACCCATCCTTTCCCTTCCCCTTTCTCCCACTTTCTTTCTCCTTCCTGTCTTCCCTCTGCCACTCTCCCGCTGGTTTCTTGCCGCGCTCGTTTTCATATTCTATCACTCTCCCCCCCC